>JAJJMC010031423.1:131228-267343 GCA_023531435.1 Papaver californicum | reverse complement strand
CGATCCTCCCCCTGTTTTCTTTCTTCCTTTTCTTTTATACTCAAAGTCTCATTTGAGGTGTCATGTGAAGATGCTTCCACGTGTCAAAGGCATTGGTGATGTGGCAACTCCATATGGGTCCACCTGTACACCTATAATGCAAAAGAATTGCGGACTTGGCTTGCAGTCCTAGGTTGCGGGATTGGTGCGATCGATGCTTTCAGATCAAATTGCGATCCATGTTTCGGTCCTTAGTACGATCCTTGCTTCGAACCTTGGTACAATTCCTGCTTCGAACCTTGGTACGATCCCTGCTTTGAACCTTAGTACAATCACTGCTTTGAACCTTGGTACGATCCCTGCTTTGAACCTTGGTACGATCCAACAGCATTTCGATCCATGCATCGGGACATCTTGTGCTCCGTACTTTGACTACGTTCCGATCTTGTGATTCGTACTTTGAGTAGCGAGACATCTTGATTGTGTTCCGATCTTTGAGTAGTGGGCATTTTAACTGTGGTTCAGATTGATGTATCGGGATACTGTGTTCCGCTGACATTGCTGCACGTGTTAAAGCAACTTTTTGGTACTAACAACAAGCTCCGGTACTAGCTCTCTCCCAAGAAATACACTGGTTGTTGCATCCTCCGGTGTTAAGGCATGACCCTGACCATGTCTGGCTTGCCCTTTCACATAGTGCTCCTTCCACTGAAATATAACAAATATCCACATATTAATATACATTAATTATGTTTAATTAAGCATAAATTAACGTGATAATAGCAAATTATACATTTAACTATATATACCAGGGGTTGTGGTAATGTTGCTGATGGCAAAAACAAAGACGATTAGAGCGAAGAAGCTAGTATTAGATTTCAAAGTAAACATAGTATTAACCATTTTTGCCCAATCCAAATCGATCTGTCTGTTAATATCTTCTTCTTTTTTTGACGGAAATCTATTAATATCTTTTACTTTCTCCTTTACTTGGAGGCTGCTCTTTTTCTTTGACTGAAGGCCTCAGCAATTTATAGAGCATGGAGTTCCAGAGTAAAGACATTCCTACCAACGGAATTTTGTGGACTATATTTTCTCCCATGGCTAGCCTTATCTTTTTGTCTATCCGATGGCATGGAGTACGGTCTAGTGGGGACTGGAGGCATCATTCCTAATTCGATTTTTGTAATGGCAATTTTTACTTTAGACAACCTAAGAAAAATTGTTCCTATTTTGTTTTTAAGGATTAGCATTAAACAATTTAATTATCCGAATAAATTTCTTCACTTATATTTATATTTTCTATAATATCACACTTTATACTCTTTTCGGTTTAACAAAAGTGTTATTTTTACTTTTTACTTTTTATTTTATTTAAAAATAACATTTTTATTAAGAGGAGGGAGTATAATTTTGAGAATCATTAAATAGTCCGATGGTTCTCAAGTTTTCACCTATAGGGGAGGTTGGAGATCGAACCCCCAGTAATAAATATAGAAATCGAGTTTAGGTAGAACATTAGTGTCTAATCCAGAAAAAATAGTAGTGTACTATACTTCAGGTTTAATGGTGTTATTTTGTTCAAGAAAATAGACTCAAATGGCTACCGGGCATCTAAAAATCTCATATGTTGTGCTTAGAAAAGAATTTCACCATTAAAATTTGTTTTCATGAAGATAAATCTCTGGCCCTGTCCTTGTCATCGTGGATGTGTTATATTCATCTCAACCCACAAAAAAAAACAAAAAAAGACGCGCAGGATGTAGTCCAGAAGTACGCCAAAAGGCTGAGTCGTAGAAATAAGCTATCAACATGATACTTCTTTTTTTGTTTTGACACTTTCCGTTGGACGTGACAGTTATTCAATGATTACACCCATCCCATCCTAGATTAGATTACCTATCTGCAACCTTAAAACTTTTCTTAACATGACGTTTGATATTTGAATCGATGGCCACTCCTGCCTTGGCATAAAGGGCTTTGTGTTTTTTTTCAATTTTCATATTATTGAAATACAGAAAAAGATCGGCTAGAACGAAATACTGAGAAATTGAAGAAACTTACAGATCCGACTAAAAAATAATAGTTGGAGTTAACCAATTTTCTTATTATTGAAAAAATACAGAAAGAGATCGGCTTGAACGAAAACCTGAGAGAGAAAAATATTATGGTGCTGCCCAGGGTCGAACTGGGGACCTTCAGTGTGTAAGACTGACGTGATAACCGACTACACCACAGCACCTTGTTGGGTTATGGTAACGGATTTACATTTAAACACAATGGTTAGGGCTTCCAGGGTGATGTGCTTTGTACGAAATCACACACCACATATATTGAGATTACAATTTCTAGGACTTATTCAGAAAACCTCTTCCAGGGATCTTGAGCTGATAGAGCGTGAGCAGGCATTGTTCTCCAAAGGTGGAAGCAACGAAAATCTGTAGATTTGTTTCTGTCTGGAATATGGATGTCGATGATCCTGATGAATATAGTTATAGTGAAAGGGACGACGATGATGCTCTCTTGGCTGAGCTTGCACGCATAAAAAAAGAAAAAAACGAGGAGAGGCTTCGCAAGGAGCACGACTAGAACAGGAAGAAGAGAGAAAGGAAAAGGAAGCAAAACTTATCTGTGGCTACCCTCTGGTGGTCAGTAATGCAGCATTTTTTACTGTTAAAAGTTGCTCGGAAGACGATCTGGCTTTTGAGAGCCAGAGCTACGGTGAAGTTCAAACACCCAAGCGTTTCATCAACGACACGATCAGGAATGACTTCCATCGAAAAATTTGTTCAAAAGTATATGAATTAAGTTTGGCTTAAGCAAGTTGGAGTGCAGAGAAAAGCCGCATGCTTAACTTCCATAAAACTGTGCTATCAGTTTACTTTTTAGTTTCCTTTTTCTTTTCTCCATCTGTGGATTGTTAGTTTTGGCTCTTACCATTGTTTTGAAGTTTTTATTTTGTTTAAACATCTCCTGAATTGTGGATTTTGCCTTCTCTTTTGTTATTAATGGAAAGTCATCTTCTGATGAAGCTCAAAGAAAACAACTGTAAAAAAAGAAACAACTGTAAAAAAAGAAAAATCAAAAAAATTTGGACCATTTCTCGATTTGTGCGTGTCTTCCTTTGATTTGTGCCATGTCATCAGGGCCATGCTAATCTTCTCTTCGGATGTCTCCGAAGGGACATGCTCATAAGGTAGCTAAGTCTATTTAAACACACTTCTGTTTTGTTATCTGGGTGATGTGGGACTAAACGAACAAAGCCCGTCACATACTAATATCAAAACACGCTAGTTAGAGTTTCTGTATTCCTTTTCTTAGTTGGTCAAGAGCTCGAAACTCTCCAGTAACAATCTCTATTTCCTCTTGTTCTTATTCCTTAGTAGTAAACACAAGTAAAACAGAACTCTAAAAAAGAAGCCCCAAGCCACAGTAATCCACAAACACTGCCACTTGTTAAGATCAGTAAAACCATCTCTCTCGGTATACCGGCTCCTGTCGTCACGCAAGGGTTGGAATTTATATGCGTTCCTGATCGCGCACTCAACATCTTCAGAAACTTGATCTTCGTATCTCCGGAAATTCCTACTTGGATTGTCGAATTCATTTTGTATAGCTCCTTGGAATGGATACACCACTAATACTAAGTAATGAAACCAAATCCAGTATGGCGGAATTCAATTCTATCTCTGGAGATCAAGAATCCACTGATGAGAAACAAGTTACCTAGTTGCCACTAAAGACTTGACAAATTGCAGAATTGCAAGAAGTGAATTTCACACAACAAGTCGGCCTTTTGGCCTGGTTGGATTTGATTCAAAGTATCGATTCGAAGATGTGTACACCAACCATGTAAATATCATTATTTTCTTACAATAAGATGAGATGAATTTTATTCAGAAAATTCCCAGAGAAGTCAACATGGTTGATAATTTATTATGACATTAAGCAAGCAAGCAGAGCCGTGCTCATTTATCTAATGGTTCCAAAGTCATCGACGAACAGCCCATCCTAAATTCTTCAAGTTCTTCATATTAATCTTTTGCTACATACTGCCAAGGGTTAAACTTGGTTAGTACAAAGTTTACCTTAATCTGAGCGGAAATTGTTTCAAAGCTCCCATGTGGCGTGGGCCTAGTTGCTGTTTTTTGTTGGTCCTTTTTTTTTTTTTGAAGCATGAGTATATTGAAATAATTTTTTTAGTTTATTAGTTAGAATTGAAATTTTCTACCTGGAATCGCCTGCATTGCAATGATTTTGTGAATACTGTAATATTTATGATCGACCTTAGAGTTGTGCCAGCGGACTCAAAAATTGAGTATATGCAGCCAATAACACACTTTAGAGGTGTGTATTTAGTCCCAAGTAACTATACCGGTCTAGTCTAAAACTAAGTAAGATGAATAGTCTGTTTGGATATCATTTAAAAAATTATTTTTTAACTTCTGAAAACAAAAAAGTTCAAAACTAGTTTAGATTCATAATTTTAGGATGATTTTAAAAATAAAATATCATTGCTTCTGATTCTTATTTTCGGTATCCAAACACCCTATCAAAGATTGGCGTTTTCGGGAGCTCATCTATATCCAAACAGATTGGCGTTTTCGGGAGCTCATCTATACGAACATTGCTCTATATTTTTGGGTTGGACTATGTGATTTTGAGTAAAAATATAAGAGATCAATCAAAAATGAAAATCAAAAAGGAAATTGAATTTTTTTTTCTACTGAAATTTGGAGGAAAAAGAATTTGAAGATTTAAAAAGATTGTATATATAAACTTACACAGTTACAGTGACTTAAAAATATCACCCGATTAACCCAATAATTAAACACTCCCAAATCAAAAAAAAAAAAAAACATGAAAAGTATGGAATTAAAATTACAAATCTTGGCCGCTAGAAAAGCTTGAACTGTTCAATTTGTAAACCACTTATCAACCAACATCCAACTAACTTCTTTTGTTCTTGCTACCCCACAATAAACAAAAGTAGAAGAGAATCCTAAAGAAGAATCCCCAAGCTATGGTTATCCACAAGCAACCCCATTTGCTCAAATCAGTAACTCCTTGGTCTTTCAATATATCGACTCCGGTCGTAACGCAAGTACTCGGTGTAATTGTAAAACCTAACGAATTACTCAATGTTTTAAGCAAATTCACTTTCATTTGTGCCGAAGCGACCGAAAGAGGAGTGTTATCGAACATTTGAACACCTCTGACAAAACATTTAGTTGGATCGTCGAATTCGTTTTGTAACACACCTTCGTATGGGTACTTCACTAATGACATGTAGTGGAACCAAATCCAGTACGGTGGGATTCGATCTCGGTTGATAAAGAAACCACTGAATAGAAGGAAGTAAGCGAGTACTGCAACGACTACGGTATAACCTACCATGACATGGGAGAGAATGCCAGATAGGAAAGTGACGAAAGAACTTCCTGCCCAAAATGCAGCAAAAATGATACCAAAATAGAAAAAGAATCCGGAGCCGCCACCGGCTAATCCAACTGCCCAGAATGTTGTTGCTGCGAATGCAAATGAGAGAAAAACTAATGAAGGAATGACTACAAGAGAATGTGAAAGAACGTATGATGAACGACGGTACGCATTATAAGCAGTTTCTCGCATAAAGATGTATCGTTCCTGGAGAAAAACGGGTAGAGCATCTGCACAAGTGTAAAAGGTTGTAGACATGGCGAAAGCGAAAAATCCTAATCTTTCTTTTATACCTCTTGGTGAACTATCGAGTTGCCAGAACATGGTAGCTAAGATGAAACCGGTAACCAAAACTGCTCCCAATCGCATACCAAATAATTCAGGCATTCTTCTCGAATTCTTCATCGAACGTTCTGATAAGACCATAACTTCATTCCAGAATGGGTTTGCGAAAGTTGTGACAGTAGATGCAGTACTGCTAGCATCATTTGTCGTGCCAGATACTAGTTTTCCTCTCGAAATACTAGCACTAATCGCATCTTTCAGTGACAGCCCTAGTCGATCAGACTCCAAATTCCGAGGATAGTGTTTGTTCTGCCATGACTTGTTGAACTCCACTAGGCTCTTAGTACCACCACCATTCGGTGTTGACTGTTCAAGCTCGCGAATAAAATCGAGCGCGAACTCAATCCGGTTCTCATTTTCAGGAATTGGGTTACCGAACTCGGAGAAGTATCGAGGAATGTTCGAAGGTGAACCACTATATACAGTCTGACCACGAGAAAGAAAGATCAAACGATCCAACAACCCAAGTATTCTGGAACTAGGCTGATGAATAGACATAACAACAATACTACCACTCTGAGCAATTCTTTGCAAAACCTTGACAACCATGAAAGCACTAGTAGAATCCAACCCGGACGTCGGTTCGTCAAGAAACAATATAATAGGATCATGAATAATATCAATACCGATAGAAACACGACGACGTTCACCGCCAGAAACACCTCTATGACCTTCATCACCAATCACAGTTTTAGCTGCATTTCTCAACCCCAATTGATCAATCAAAGCTTGCACTCTAGCCTTTTTCTTCGACTTAGACAACGAACGAGGTAATCGAAACTCAGCGGAAAACATTAGAGTCTCTTCAACTGTTAACATTGGAAACAAAAGATCATCTTGCATAACATAAGCTGAAATAACTTTAAGTAAACGAGATTCAAGTACTTCACCATTTAACGTTATATTTCCTTTCAAGCTATCTTTGGATATCCGATTAGCTAAAGCATCAATCAACGTAGATTTCCCAGAACCACTTGCTCCAAGAACAGCTAATACTTCACCTTCTCGAGCTTCGCCAGAAATATCATTTAATAATGTTTTCATATTTGAAAACTTCGTTTGATGAGTTTCTCCATTAGTCGTCACCACTCCGAGTGTATCTTTCCGGCGGAAACACGACGGAAGTGTGAGCTTCCGGCTTGTTTTAATACTATATTTAAGATTGTTAAATGATAAAACAAAAGGTGGAACTGATCTTGGTTGATCCAATAAATCAAGAGTAACTCGATGTTCTTGATTATTCGTATTTCCATTGCTATTACCATTATTCTGTGCATCATCAACTCTTTTCAATAACTCACCGAGTGTTGGTGATATTGAATCTTTATGATGACCATTGATCTTAGTTGGTGGTGGTTCTAACTCCTCCATTTCTCGATTCAGAAACCCTATTTTCTTCATTGGAGAATACTTGGTAGACATCTCCTTTCTCTCTAATTGTGTTATTGGAAAGGAACTCTCTGTTTACTTCATGGAAAACAAAACCAAGCTTTATAGAAAACGAGAGAGCCTACGAGAAATCATAACTGTAACGGTGACAGACACTTTGGAGTTAACTGTCAGAGATGTAACGGAGTTGGGTTATTCTTTAACGGTGTGATATGTTTAGGTGAGAAGTTGGGCAACTTCTTCTTCTTCAAATGGCATGGCGTATGAGTTGTTAGAAAAATGTTGATTTTAGTTTTTTGCATTTGAATACGAAACAGTGAGATTGATTGATTGATTTTAGATGGATATGTATGTAATTTGTTTTATGGTGGTGGTCACCTAAAATTTCCTAACCATGAGAGTCTACACGTTTTGTATCAATTCAAGTCTCATTTTTTGTTTATTTGATGTTGATGACAAGTGGAATGATGTAATTTTGGGAATTTAGAGGTTTTATTTAGCTACTGTGAAACTTCAAGTGTACAAGTACAATAGTAGTAGACTAGTAGTGCAAGTGTGCAACAGCAAACATAGAAAGATATCTCTACCAAAATGAACTTAGTTTATGGTTTCTAACTTGGGGTTAACTCATTAAGTCGTTTTGCCTCTTCCCGAGTTACATGGACCCTAACGAAAAAAAAAAGGAAAAGAGATTGCTAGTTAGATTCTTTTGTGGAAGTCATTTTATTTGTATGGCTATGCATTTATAGCCTGTTTGGCTACTAGGCTCTTAAATTGTGTGAACGTCTGTCGTCAAGTACAGGCGTAGATAAATACAATAGAGCAGTAAAGAGGTTGGGTATACAGGTAGCATTCTGGTCAGGTAAAAAGCTTAAAACCTCTTACGCAATCTTAAACAGTACAGACTATCTTGTATGACTCAATTCTATCTAGTACAGACCAGTATTATTTGAATCGTTCAATAAGAACAAGTCAACTCATACCTTTATTTTCCCAACCAGATGAGGTTGTTGATTTTGCTGTTTCAGGTTGGCTAACATTTACCAACTTAAGAACTATACCCGACAACATTACTAGAAACCCTATAATGAAGTCAATAGAATGCATGTTACATATACGTGAAGATGAAGCTTCTTCATTTTATAGTCAGTGTCATACTCATACAAACGTGGTTCATGTAGTATACAAATTTTTGAAAGGGTTTGGTGATCATCATCCGGTATTTAAATCCCAAATGATTTATATGTGTAACTATTGTGTCAGTTGGAATGAGTAAAAAATTTGGTGTTTCCTGTCTTATTCTTCTTCACCCACATCTTTTTCATGGCAGAAGAATCTTTTTCATGGCAGAAGACTTTCTTTGTTTTTGTGTCTTTCAGGAAAAACTAAGTTTCACATCTTACGAGCAGGTGTAACGGCCAAAGGTTTGATCATGTTTCCCTCATTTTTGTTTCATAATTGAGTTTTGTCTTATTTTTCTTTAAGTAATCATGAATTCATGATAATTAATTTTGATGCCAATCAACCTTCTCTTGGCAATGATTTATCACTTATCAGACAACAGTTTTTGGTTGCATCATCAAGCAGTATGAAGCCGTCAGATTTAAAAGAACGTCCTCAAGTCACGCGTTTTTATCCCTTGTCTAGCGAGGATGATGAACACCTGAATGCTTCAGAGTGCTACTTTGTAGGGTTTGATGCTCTCAGCTATAAACTAGGGACAGCAGACTTGAAGCTTTGTGGATTGCACTATTGCGTGTTCCCATTCGAATTTTGAAACAAATTCAACATTGGCAAGTGAAAATTCATTTCATACCATGTCGATCGTTTCCTGCCGGAATCCCATGTAAGAGCACATGTAATAGCAGTAGTAATATCAGGTAGAAGGTATTCAAATTCCGCCAAACACCCTTTAGGTACGTCAATCTATCCCAGACAGTGGGTGCTGATTATCAAATCTCAAATACCTAACAACAGGACATGGGCACCGGCCAGGTCAGTAAAAAAAAAAAAAGACATCGCAAGTAAAGTTTAGTAACAAGCAGACAAGTATATATAGCGAAGTAAAAAGCACGTAATACTGAATATAACAGCTATAACAGCTTCTTTGTTTCGAAATTTCTGAAGTCAAAAATGAGTTTATGAAGAATAGAAAATAAGAGGAATAGAACTGAATTTGGGTCTCGCGCTCGAAGGATTTCTACTTTTTAGGGGAGTCCCAAAATCATTATTCACAAATATACTATAGCTATTTCTTCAAGGTCCAATTTCAACCAACCTCACAGAAAAGAATGAGGTTAGGGTTAAAGGGTGGATCAAACCAAACAGAGTCGATGGGAAATGATAAATGCACCTAGCATCTGAGCCACCATTATGTTAGATTTTGATTCCAAACTATCTGACAAAGAAAACATTCCAGCACACACTTCGTGGAACTTTTCAAGTCACTTTCTTCAATTCTTCAATTCTTCAGTTCTTCAGTCGGATTTGGGTTTCCTCAGAGAGCTGGCACCAGAAACACTTGTACACCGTCCAATGAACTTAAGAACCTCATCGATCAGAATCACAGGCAACGCAACAGCCAACACCAAGAGCCATTCGTTCAGGCTGAGAGGTACGATGCCAAATACTTGAGCAAGGAAAGGGACATAAAGGATCAAGAAGTGAAGGCCGAAGGAGACCGACATTGCAACAAGGAGCCATGGGTTGACCCATGGAGGCATTGTCACAAGACTGCCATCCTCAGACAAAGCATTGAGGGAGTTGAACATCTCAATGGCAACCAAAACAGAAAGAGAAAGGGTCATTGCTTTCACTTTGCCAGTCGTGAAATAGTCACAAGGGTTCTCAAAGGTGATGTTCTGTGACCCAGCTGTGAATGGGGAAACTGTAAAGCCCTCCCAGGTTGAGCACTGATCCCAGTTTGAGAGTTGTGAATAGGTAACGAGGGTGTGGCCATCTCCGCTAAGATCAATACCCATGAAGGAACCATGTGTAAACCATATGACAAAAACACCAACGGTTGCAACCCCAACATAGAGCCCAATTACCTGTGGCAAGTTCATAATGGAGTAAAGAAAACAAAAAAATAACATGAGAATGGAACTTATAAAAGATATAATACACTGAATGGCAGGATAAGAGATAAAGAAACTGTACCAGGTAGCGGAATAAGATCCAAGGGCTAATTAAAGAGTCATCACTCCTACGTGGTGGTTTCTTCATGATATCTTTATCGGGTGGATTGAAACCCAAAGCCGTTGCAGGGGGGCCATCAGTAACAAGATTGACCCATAAAAGTTGAACAGGGATTAAACCTTCTGGAATGCCTAAAGCTGCTGTCAGAAATATGGAAGCAACTTCTCCCATATTTGAGGAGATCATGTACCTACAACAGTTTATCGAAGCACAAACAAACACAGGATGAGATCCATGCCAATCCAATACTTAACGCACTCGATGAAGAAATTGTGCAAAGCTTGGGAAGAAAGTAAATTGGAGTTTTACCACATTGGTATAATAAGATACCATAACATATGTACAGCTAAATGGTAATTAAACTGTGTTAGTTATTGAAGCTGCAGAGAACATAAAGAAGAAAACTAACCTGATAAAGGCCTTCATGTTGTTATAGATAGATCTTCCTTCACCAACTGCAGCCACAATAGTACTGAAATTATCATCTGCCAACACCATGTCAGAGGCTTCTTTCGCAACCTATAGAACGGAAGACGTTATTATTATTCAGAAAGTGTCCAAGTAGCTACAACGATTTGAAAATGCAATCTTCAGAAGTCCATACCTCAGTTCCAGCAATGCCCATAGCAATACCAATATCGGCCAGTTTCAAAGCAGGTGCATCATTCACCCCATCTCCAGTCATTGCAACCACCTCTCCATCATCTTTAAGTAACCTCACTATATCTTGTTTATGCTTTGGTTCAGCTCTAGAAAAGAGAAGCCCACCAGTTTGTCTTAAATGCTTTTTCTGATTAGGGTGCTCCATAAATTCTCTCCCTGTTAAGCTTTTAGAACTAATGTCTTCATATTGGCCAAATACACCAATTTCACGACAAATTGCTTCAGCAGTGCTTTTGTTATCTCCTGTTATAACCATGACACGGATGCCTGCAGCTCTACAGTCCTCAATTGCTTGGTGTACCTCCTTCCGAGGAGGGTCCTAGAGTTCAAAATTAAAACATACAGTGTTAGTTCACCAACATCAAACTAAGGTCATTCAAAATAACCAATGACACCCAGGAAGATGTAAGCATTTTGAAAAATGGAATGATCCAGTGCACTAACTCACCCTCAGTCCAGCTAAGCCGACAAAAATGAGATCACTCTCAATTGATGAATAATTTGATGGGTGAAGTAAAAGCTCATGAGCTGGATGGTCTTCATCACCATCATAAGTTGCAAATTCCACAAGCTCATCCTTGTAAGCAAAACCCAAACAACGCAGCGCAGTTGATGACATCTCATGAAGAGATTTTAAAATAAGGGAGCGTGAACTGTGATCCAATTTTACGACAGAACCATCGAGAAGCTGAATGTAGTTACTTCTCTCCAATAGATTCTCTACCGCACCCTGCCAGAAAGGAACGTGATTTATGTAAGTCTAAAATACAGATGAGACAAAATAATGTAAGACCATTAAGAAACAGTTCACCAAAACATACACATTGCACACATAACAGACCTTGATATACAGTTAGAAACCAAAATCCAAAAAAAAGCAACTTAAGCAAGAGAATCGAGCAAAAAAAAAATGGATGCACAGGCAATCTACAGCAAGAAGAGCATGAGTCCAATTTCATCTCTCTTTCACACACTTGCAAATTCCTACTAACCATGTCTCACTTTTAAATGTTTCTTAGAAAACTTCATTGCTCTTGCTTTAAAGAAGGAATATAATTTCCTGTTGTCTTATTTTACAACATCAACCTTTTAGCTAGAAGATTTCCGATGAGTCTAAATACAGGGAATGAAAGAACATACCTTCACTAATAGTGTATTTTTTCCAGATGATGACTTCACAATAACTCCCATAGACTTCCTATCGCGATCAAACTCAAGGGTTGCAATCCGACGTTCGACAACTCCCCAATGCTTGCAACCTTGAACAATGGAAAAAAATTTAAAGCAGAATGAGTTACCATATAACAAGAGATAGATGCTACTCATGAAAATACCATTATCCATATAAAAATGACAGAAGTGCACTACACATCATTTCACTTACATGACAAAACATCAGAAGCAGACGACAAGCGATCAAGCCATTCAGGAAGCCCCATTTTCTCAACTAGAACCTGAAACAGAGGAACAGGCAGAGCTCAACAACTTTCTTTGGAAATCAAGCCACATTTGTTATAAAACAATGTTAAGCAACCCACTTGAACATACTATACAACACCAGATTATATTCAGCAAAGAACCAAAATATAATGGTTGTTTTAGTTTTTCACTGATTCTTATATTCACTATCAAACAGTAGACTAGGAAGCATGATCCAAATCATCTGCCTCTATATTAAACAGAGTGCTAAGACACAAAATTGAATTAAAAGAAATAACCATGGTCAAACAATAGACCACGCAGGAACGAAGCCTAAATAAAGAAATTTTACCTTGAGTGCTGCTTCAGTAGGCATTCCATTGGCAATGAACTGTGAACCTGATTGTGTCACAGATGCATCGTTGCAGACAGCAGCTATTTTAGCAATCGTTTGCAGATTTGAATCCAAACGACCAACTGGCCAATCCTGAATCTTCCCGTCCAAGGGACTATATGTGGTTCCATCAACTTTGAAAGTGCGAACACTTTCTGTTCCAGCTCCCATTGCCACAAGCTTCGACACTGCCATCTGATTAGTGGTAAGTGTACCTGTTTTGTCAGAACAAATCACAGTAGTACAACCCAGAGTCTCAACACTGGGCAACTTCCGTACCAATGCATTCTTCTGAGCCATTTTACGGGTTCCCAATGCCAAGCAAGTTGTAATGACTGCTGGAAGACCTTCTGGGATTGCAGCAACAGCCAAGGCCACAGCAATCTCAAAGTAATACGTGCATTTCTCGAAGGAGAACTTGAAATTTGCTGGCCACCCGTTCACATACTCCCAAGTAAAGAAGTACTTGACATTGATCAACCATACAAGCACACATATAACTCCAATAATAGCTGTGAGAGCTTCTCCAAATTCATTCAGCTTCTTCTTAAGTGGAGTTTCATCTTCGTTTTGTGAAGCTTCATGAATCTGAGAATGCACCTTTCCAATCTCAGTGTTCATACCAACCTGAGTAACCAAACAAATACAGTTTCCATTAACAACCGTGGTTCCAGCAAAAACCATACACCTTTTGCCTTGAATATCAGTATCAGCAGAAACAGCTTTATTTGATTTATTAACAGCCTCACTCTCTCCTGTCAAAGAACCTTGTTCAATCCTGGCTGTAGAACTTATCAGATTCAAAACTCTCATATCAGCTGGAATCTTATCACCAACTTTCAGCTCAACAATATCACCAGGAACAAGCTCTTTCGCAGGAAGATTATGAATATGTTCCCCTTCGCGAATAACATTAGCCGTCTCAGACTGTATCTCTTTCAGCGCTTCCAAAGCCTTTTCAGCATTACTTTCCTGCCAAACTCCAACAATGGCATTCAAAATCAAGATCAAGAATATCACTAAAGGCTCAACGAAAGCCGTAATTCCCATCCCACCTTCATCGCCATCATACCACGCTAAAACAAATGAGACAACAGCAGCAACAAGTAAAATCCTAACTAAAGTATCATTAAACTGATCTAGAACCAAACTCCAAATCGATGGACCATCATGTTTCTCTAATTCATTTAGACCATAGATCTGACGACGTTTCTCAACTTCTTCTTTTGTTAATCCATATTCTTTATCAACTTTAAACTCTCTTAAACAATCTGATACATCTTTCGCCCATGCTGGAAATTTCTCCTTATCTGTTGTTATAGTTTTCGTAACACCTTCTCCTCCTTTTCCCATCTTTAATTCAACAGATCCAGAACTTCGAACTAATACATCATCATCATCTAAACCCTAATAAATCCAAACAAAACAACAAAATGAAAAAATCAGTTCACTCACTGATAGTTAAACCAATAAATCCATCAACAAAATCAAACAAAAAAAACTCCTCATATTAAACCCTAATCTATCAAAATCTAACGCTACAAACTCTAAAATCACACACACACACACAAAAAAAGAAGAAGAAAATCCGAAGCAAAGTGAATAGATAAAGAGAAATCAGATTCATACCTGATGATTGAGAATTTCGATTTAACGATTTCTTCTAGGGTTTGTGTGAGAGAAATAAGAAAATCAAAGAGATATTATTAATGGTGTTGTTATTGTCGTCGTGTTTCCCTGTTTATAGGGAGGGATATGAAAGTACTAACACTGTCTCTCTCTACTGAGTGAAGATAAAAGAACGATTCAATCGCTTATTAAATAGTTTATTCTTCCTCGAGATACTTTCGAGAGATGGTGTGTTTTCTTCTCCTCGAGATCTGTGTTGAGAATGAGAATTGTTTACTACTTAATCTAATAACCTTTTCCTTCGGATGGTAGGTCTGTCAACGGATAACCGAATATCCAACATTCGTCCGAGTCCGTATCGAAAATTTATGATATTATCCGAAATTTTGGATATCGGATACCGGATACGGATATTATATCGGATAATTTTTTTTACCGGATACGGAATAATCAATATCCTATAGGATAATTATCAGATATCCGATAACATAAATATATATATAAGAAAATATTATTGTAAGTTAGGATATATCTTGTTTTTGACATGCATTGATGATCTTAATTAAAAAGAAACGAAGGAATGATAAATTCATCAAAATTAATTTTATGCTATGATTATAGAATCACGACAAAAAAAAGACAAAAAAGTTAAATGATTTTTACATAAAATATAGTATTTCAGAAAATTATATGATGTTACCGGATACTGTTAATCTTAAAAGAACATATACAAATGTTAATTTTTTAAATATCTATCGGATAATTATCGGTTGCGGATATCCAAATATATATCGAATACGGATACAGAATTTACAATATCCATTTCGATAGATATCGTTTGACACCCCTATTCGGTGGTGTGAAATTTCGAAGCGGCATCGTTTATGAATTAAATATTGGGGGAAGATTGAAATATTGATGGCATGACGACTGTCACAGAATCTGTAATTTATGAATTTATTTTGCTTTTACGCCACAATTATGTCTAATCGATTTGTTGGCAGTTGTTTATTGGTTAATAGGAGGTTACTTTGAGTCACATCAAATCAGCATCAAATATGGGTTTTACTTGGTTGTATAGTTTTAGCATCTAGCTAGCCAGTACGGATAAAAAGTAAGCAAACATGGCTGGTATAGAGCAAACCTTCGCCATAAATGTGACAAAAAATAAAATAAAAAATACAATCCATTCGAATTTTGAATTGAAATCGGACATTAGCTACAGTTTTCGGATAGTGTATCCATTTATTTCTTTTTTTTTTGGAAGTTTTCCGACCAATGTTGTTTACGCTAAAATTCCCATTGACATCAACAACCAATGATTTGATAAAAAACAGTTAATAGAAAAATTTTAACTAACATTTTGATACACAGAAACTTTTTTAAAATCAATTAATCAGAACGGTTTCAATTAACCATTTATTTATAAATCAGATATATGATCAAATTACAGTATCAAATTCGTAATCTTTTTAAGTACCCAAGATGAATCATGATCATGGAACTTTTAAATTGTATATTACATAATGAACATACCTAATGATCTTCTTTCTTCTTCTTTGATTACTCTTCCTTAGCCTATTTTTCTCTTAATTTTTCGACCCCTTCTCTGTTGAATGCTCTCTTCTATTTATAGATTATCTAATGGGTCCCCCTTGTCCCGATATCCTCTTTCGTTCTCCTTATTATCTTTGGATCGGGATGATTGTATGTTTGACAGGTCATGCTTTTTGCTTTTTGGTCCGTTACCTTGTATGATTAACACGTACTCTTCGTTCTTTAAGAATCAGCTTTGTCCCGATCATATGTGTCAAGCATGTGGTAAAAGTAATTATTGTCTTACTTTCCCGCTTCACGTTCATTATTACTCTTACTTTCCCGTTCCTCATTCATCATTACTCTTACTTTCTCGTTTAATAAGCATTTAATGCTATCTGTTTCGATCAGTGTGATATTACTTTCCCGATCTTATGTGTCAAACATGCAGGGAGTCTTTCACATCTGACCTTTTTGATCCTTTGATACGGCTTTGATTGTGTGCTTCTCATTCTTCTTAGTACCACTGACTACTTCGTTAATCGTCTTACACGTGTCGTCCTCCTTTTATTTCCCAACAACTTGCCCCCTTCTTCTTCTTTTTTCAAAAACTTTTAACGGTCGATCCAAGGTTTTGAAAAAAAATAGAAGAACAATTATTACCTTCCGCTTTACCATTACTTTTTTTTTCACACGTTATGCGAACTTTTCGCAAGCAGTAACTTTTATTATCACGTTTGTGTCAGTTACCTTTTTTCGAGGAAATCAAATCTTTACCTTGATTAATGCCTTTTCAAATTGTGACGGTTTATATTCTTTGCTTTAAATACGATGCAGTCTTTTCCACTTCTGTTTTTACCTCTTAAAGTTGCTGCTCTTTATCTTCCTTGAAATTTTCAAAAACTTTCGTTCTCCCAACTGTTCAGGAGCTTTTAGCATCAATCACATTTATTTTACCTTTGATCAAGTAATTGCTTATCTTCTTTCTCCAGGTATGTTGAAGATTTTTACCTCCAGTATCTTACTTTAATATTTAACCATGATTAGCTTTTAACAGATATGATTGAACTGATAATTGTTTTTTGATTTTTATGATTGTTTCTTTATGATTTATGATGATTCTTTCACACATTGATCCTTTGAAATTTTCTTTTCAGATAAAACGTTATGTCTTCCAGAAATCCCAATGCTGCTGGTGATCACCAAGAAACTGGAAGATCTTCAAGAGTTCCTTCTTCTAGATATGTTGTGTCTCGGTCTGTGTAATCCAGCTCCTGAGGCTTCTATAACCGCTAATCCTGCCCCCATAAATAAGCGGGATCATGCCACTTATAGTTATCGGTCGATGAACATTGAAGTTTTTAAGAGAAGACATGATCTTGATGGATTTAAAGTCTCATTCTATGATAAAAATACCGACGTACTAACTTTAGGAGCGATGCAAAGCTTTAACTATTCTCCCAATAGTTTATTAATTTCTGCTGGTGCTTTAGAGGCCGGACTTCGTCTCCCATTATATGAAGAAGAAAATCTTTTTCAATATGAAGTTCTTGCAACTCGTGGTGATTCTCCTCATGGACGTGCTTGATCCATTACTCAACACAATGGAAATTGGTGGCGTATCCTTGATGAGTGTAGCCTCCAAAGTGAAGGGCGGACTAATCTTACTTGCTACGTTCGAGATTTTACAGAACGTGACAGTTATACCGTTGAAAATTTTCTACTACATACGGAGATTGTATTACTAACAGGAATTACGTGAAGTGGAGCGTTAGCCCTGTTCGCAAGTGTCTTTCGGGATTTCCCTCATTACATGAGGTTGACGATCCCAAAATAAAACTTATTCCCCATACCAAACTCGATTTTCCCATAAAAGAAAGAATTCAAAAGGACCATGACTATAAATGGTATCGCACTCCAATTGTAATTGAAGGTCCTTGGATTTTCGGTAACATCTCCAAAGATAAAATTTAAGAACTTCGTAGACGTTTCCCAAGTTATTGTCCTTGGCGGTTAAATTTTGATGACTTCAAGTTTCATTATAAGGTTCGTATTATTCTTTATTTCAATATTGTCCCGAACTACCATTGAATTTTTTCTTACGGGACAAATGTTTGTGTTTCAGGTTGAACCCGATTCTGAACTTCAAACCGATGTTCCTCCTCCTCGCCCAAGTCTTGGTATTCAGATCGATGAAGGTAGGCAAAGAGTTGAGGAAGAAGTTATTGAAGGTAAGGGAAAATGAAAATTGGTTTTCCCTGAAAATAAGAAGAAGAAACTGAAAAGACCATTGTACCCTTCTGAAGTAGAGGAAGGGGAAATTAGAGATTGCTTTGTTGAGGGGAATAGCAGTTCCGCTCTTATCGCTGCTGCGGGACAGGACGTTGAAGGTTCGGTCCGAGCAGAAGTTTCGGGACAGCACGTTATCATCAATGTTGTTCCTGTTAGCGTGGGGGAGCCAATTCTTTCTTCGGAGCAGCCTTCAATAGCTCAATCTATTTCTGAAACTGTTCCTACCATCGCTGCTCCCACCGACCTTTATGATTCCCTTTCTCCCCTTCCTTATACCTTTGACATAGAGCCAATTGCTTCAAGTAGTGGTACAATAACAGTTTTTACTGGATTACCTCAAGAAGAAGCAGATGATATTGCTATTGAAGAAGGAAATATAGAGGAAGTGAACGAAGCTGTTACCGTTGAAGAAAATACTGAAAAAGAAAATGTTGTTGTTGATGTTGTTGTGGAAGAAAAGAGAAATGAAGTTTTCGAAGAAGCGAATGTTGAAAACATAGCTCCTAGTACTTCAGCTACAGATGTCCCTAATGTCCCGAGCCTCCTTGTGGATGAAAATGCTCCTGGAGTTATTCATGAATCAAATGCACCCATCGGGACATTAGTTCAATCTGCCACTCATGTTGATAGTGCCGGTGTTGACATGCCGGATGCTGAACCTTCTACTCAATGGTCCTTCTCTGAAGTGAATGAAGGAATCACTCTTGATGGTGAAGAAGACGAAGTCTTTCAGTGGTTTGTTTATAAAGGATTTCTGAATACTTCCGCATGTCACGATCCATTGAAATCTGATAGTTCTTCAATGGCTAGGCTGCGGACTTCATTTGGTGATGTTCCACTGGGGGATGCTCGGGACGCTTGGTTCGAAAGCGAGTGTTTCGATCAATCGTACCCACTTAGTCTTCCTTCTTCTTTAAATGAAGTTCTGACTGTTGCAGAGGGTCCATCATATTCTTTTCCGCAGGAAGCTCTTGCTTATCTTAAATATGGTACCGATTGCACATTTGCAGCGTACAAGTTTTATAAGGCTCGGGCCACAATGATGGAGCTGATGCTCAAAGAATGAAGCAACGAAGGCGAAGCGCATAAATGGTGATTTGCAGCAAGAAATTGAAAATCTCAAGCAGCAAAACAACTATCTTCAACAACAACAAGAACAACAACAACAGCAACATTAACAACTTCAAAATTTTGAGGATCAAAATCAAAAGCTTCAAGATCAGAATCAAGGTTCGTTCCTTACCTCTTAGTTCGTAGTTATTTTGGGTTCGTACCTTTTTTTTTTTGAAATTTTAAAATTCATTTATGGGATCAGTGGGAGACTTGGAATCCCTGTCTAGGTTCCAGCGTAGGATGACTCAGTTGAACAATCATGCAAGAGAAGTAAATATGGATATGGAACTGGTTAAAGGGAAATTAGCACAGTTGTCCGATAGTATTGAGTTGAATACTTGGAGACGTAATAGAGCTGAATCCAAATATCAGGAAGCTCTGAAAACTTTAACCCTTAAAGAAGCAGAGTTTAAGTCTGTAGCTAGAGGTATATGCTTGAGTTACATGCTTGTTTTATTGAAGGTATTATATGGTTTATCTGATACTCATTCTGGTTTTGCAGTGCTAAAAAAGAAGATCAACGAAGCTAATGGACGAGCAACAGTAGCAGGAGCTGAACTCAATATTGCAAATAACACAATAACAAATATTACTGAGGAGTTGAAAACTTCAGAGAAGAACGTAGCTCTGAGTGTAATAAAGTTTCGGGATTTGCAATCTCATTTGAATGCTGAAACTTCGAAACGCGAAGCTTGTGAACAGGAAATTATAAAAGTACAATCAAGATCTGATGAGCTATTAAAGGAATTAAATGCTGAAAAAGAACAAGTAGAAAAGGATCAGCAAAAAATTAAAGATCTTCAATCAGAAATTGATTACATGCATGGTTATATCATCTGGGCGAGACAAGATGCCAAGGAAAAAATTGCAATGTCATTTAATTCAGCCTTGGATCGTGCTCAAGCCGATCCTTCTGTTTTGAATGGTCGCGCCACCGTCCCGATGGTTCCTCCTCAACCGTCCCGGGTCCAACTCCGAAGCCTAGTTGTGCTTGTTCTTTGCTCTAATGCTCATAGCTTCATCTTTTGATGTTCTTTTCTTGTATCCCAATCCTTTGTTATTTTGAAGTTTGACTTACTGTAGTTGAAAGCATCATTTTGTGATTTTCCACTTTTGTGCTTGAATATGCTCTGAATATTGTCCCTGCATAAGAGATGATATTTATGAAATCTTTAGGTTAATCATATTGTTTCATGAGTACAATGGATCAAAGTATATATACCTCAAAACATGTAATTCGAGATCCCACACATACGAAACAAACCTGGGCCAAGGGTAAGATACAGGGTTGGTCCCGAACGTACTCTGAAAATGATAACCATATATTAGGTATTCCTTCTTTATTAGAATTTCTGAATTATTAAAATTCTATAAGGACATTTACCTCTTTGTGGATATTACAATTATATCGCTAATCTAAGCACTTTCCAGAATATGGTGTTCCTGGAGTAATTGAATCTTGATTATGTCGCCAATCGTAGCGTTTTCCAGAATAATGTGTTCCTGGATTTGAATTTTGATTATGTCGCCAATCGTAGCGTTTTCTAGAATAAGGTGTTCCTGGATTTGAATTTTGATTATGTCGCCAATCGTAACGTTTTCCAGAATAAGGTGTTCCTGGATTTGAATTTTGATTATGTCGCCAATCGTAGCGTTTTCCAGAATAAGATGTTCCTGGAATTAATTCTTATTTTAAGTATAACTTCAAAAAGAATTTTATTATTAGATAAAGTATTGAATAAAGACTTTGATACCTATGTTGGCCACCATAGCTGTGCTATTAATTATGGATAATAAAGCTTTAAGTATTGTGCATTCCATGGATGTTGTAAGATGTCTCCTTGCATATTTCGAAGATAGTATGATCCCTGTCCCGCTGATGCTTGTATTACCTACGGACCGTCCCAGGTTGGTACGAACTTTCCAGCACTTTTGTCCCGATGGTATTCTGGGATTTGTCGTAAAACATATTGTCCTTGGACAAAGTTTCGTGACTTGACCCTTTTGTGATAATCCCGTGCCAACCTTCTTTGATAATTCTCCATTTTCTGGAGTGCCACCTCTCTTTTTTCTTCCAAATCATCCAACTTTTATAACATTAAATCTGTATTTAGATTTTTCTCCCATGCTTCTGTTCTAGTTATTTGTAGAATGACTTCTGTTGGTATAACTGCTTCTGTCCCGTATGTAAGAGGGAATGGTGACTCTCCAGTGGATTCTTTCCTTGTGGTGCGATACGCCCATAATGTATTATGCAACTGTTCACACCAACGTTTGTAATATCCATCAAATGTTTTCTTCAGATTTATTGCAATTGTTTTATTTGTGGATTCAGCTTGTCCATTACTTTGGGGATAAAATGGTGTGGATTTATGTTTCTGAATGTTATATGCTTCAAATAGCATCTCAATATTCTTTCCTTGAAATTGTTGTCCATTATCAGAAACTAAGGCTGCTGGAATCCCAAATCTACAGATGATATTTTCAAATAAAAATGTGAACACATCGGAATCTCTGATCCGAGCTAATGCTTTAGCTTCTACCCACTTGGTGAAATAATCGGTAGCCACTATTAAATATTTTCTCTTTTTGGTCCCTTCAACTAACGGACCAACAATATCTACCCCCCATTTCGCGAATGGCCATGGACTGAGTACAAAATTAAGCTCTGTGGCAGGTGCTTTGATTTTCTTTGCGAATCGTTGGCATTCTTCATACCTTCGTACCATGTTTTCTGAGTCCTTAAGCATGGATATCCAATAATAGCCTTGGGTTTTAGCTTTTAATGTGAGTGAACGCCTTCCACTGTGGTTTCCCGCATCTCCATAATGTATTTCTTTAAGTATCTGAATTCCTTCCTTTTGTGATAGGCATCGGGATAATGGCCCGAGGAATGATTTACGATACAATATTCCATCCCGAAGCTGGTAATTATCTGATTTGAGTTGAATTTTTCTTGCTTCTTTAGAATTGGAAGGCAATATGTTATCTTGTAGATATTGATGAATCGGAATCCTCCAATCTGGTTCACTTGGTTGATCATCTACCTGTTGAGGCATAGATGGGGCATTTTGTATTGCGGGATCATGAATTTCTTCTGTCACATCTCCTTCTATGTTATGAAGTGCTTTTATCTGGATAGATGGTTCATATATTCTTCCGACTTTTATTGCCGTGATATTAGGATCGTTTACCATGGAGGAAATGAATGTCAGTGCATCGGCATGTCGGTTTTTGTCTCGGGATAGATGCCGAAAAATAATGTTTGGGATTTGATTTGCTAAGATTTGAACAAGGTTTTTATATTGTACTAAATCTTCATCAAGTGTTTGATATTTTAATTCGACCTGTCGAATTACCAACTGTGAATCACTTGTGAGTCGAACATTGCTGATTCCTAGTTCGATGATGAGTTTTAGAGCATGAACCACAGCTTCATATTCTACTATGTTGTTTGTATGTTCTTCAAACTCAAGACAGAATGAATGTGTCATTCGCCCTCCCATTGGTGCAGTAATCACAATGCCAATTCCTGCTCCTTCTTTGTTTCGGGACCCATCAACAAAGAGTTCCCACCTTTGAGAGTTTGTTGAGTTCAGAATATCTTATGGGTCCTCTTCCTCGCATCCTGGTAATCCTTTAATCATAGATAAAAAATAAATTATTAATGTAATAAAAATTTTAATGAAAAAGTTTTAAATAAGTTAACTTCTTTTTTTTCCCACCTATCGGACCTTGAGTTTCATATTCTTCTTCAATCGGGAAATCCGCAAGGAAGTCAGCTAAAACTTGAGATTTTTGTGCGGTTTGCAACTCATAAATGATGTTGAATTGTTCTAGCTGGGCGTTCCATTTGGCGATCCTTCCTACTTTTCCTGTATTCTTTAATACTGATTGTAACGGTGCCTTGCTCGGGACACGAACATAATGTGTGAGAAAATAAGTACGTAACTTTTGAGTGGCAAAGACCAATGATAAAATGAGTTGTTCGATTTTAGTGTAATTTCTTTCTGCCGAATTAAGGGTTTTGCTGATATAATATATCGGTTTTTCTATTTTCTCATTAGTACGTACCATCACTGCGCTGATTGCATCTTCCGTTGCCGCTATATACAAAGTTAATATTTCTTCAGGTTCCGGTTTCTGTAATGCTGGCAATGTAGCTAGATGTTTTTTTATGTTTTGGAAAGCTTGTTCACATCGATCGTTCCAATCAAATTTATTTTTCTTCTTGAGTATATCAAAGAAGGGTTTGCACCGTTCTGATGATTTGGCAATAAATCTGCTTAAAGCAGCCAAACATCCATTTAATTTATGTACACTTTTAATGTTGTCGGGTGATGGCATATCTGTTAGTGCTTGAATCTTTGCTGGATCAACTTCAATTCCATTTTTTGTAACCAAGTAACCCAAAAAACGTCCCCAAGTAACACCAAAAGTACACTTCTCCGGATTAACTTTCATCTTGTATTTTCGTAATGCACCAAAAATTTCAGTGAGGTCTTGTAGATGATTGATAGATAATTTGCTTTTTACCAACATATCATCTACATAAACTTCTAGTATTTGTCCGATCCAAGGTTTGAATATTGCATCAACCAATCGTTGATATGTTGTTCCCGCGTTTCGTAATCCAAACGGCATCTTGGTATAGCAATACAACCCCCGGGAAGTGAAGAACGTTGTGTGTTCTTGATCAGCTTATGCAAGTGCGATCTGGTTGTATCCCGACTGACCATCCATAAAAGATAATGCCTCATGGCCTTCTATAGCATCTACCAACTGATCAATGTTGGGAAGTGGATAACTATCTTTTTTGGAACGATCACCATATTAGAAATCCACGTTGGATATCGCACTTCACGAATGAATCCTGCATTTAAAAGCTTTTCTAATTCTTTTTCTACTGGATCGTGATACTCCGGTGCAACCTTTCGTATCCGTTGTCTAAATGGTATAACATCGGGACGTATTTGTAATTCATGTTGTACAATACTTGGATCTATCCCGGGCATATCCTCCATCTTCCATGCAAATATATCTACAAAATCAGGAAGTAGCTTGATTAAACTTTGCTCCATGTCTTCTTTCATCAATGTTCCAATTTGCACTTGTTTAGGCCATTCTGAAGTTCCAATATTTATAATTTTAGTTTCTTCTACAGAAGTGAAAATTGGTTTTGGATTCCCGATCGAAGTTGGAGTTCCCTTTAATTGCTATGAGGGTCCTTCGAACTGCTGACTTGTTGAATTTTCTTGACTCTGACTGCTTTCTCCTAATTCATTTGTTGATTTTTACTCGATGTTTCTTTTCAAGTATTGATTTATCTCCTCTTCCCTTGCTTCGATCTTACGGTTTTTCTTCCTTTCACGCTGTTGTTGTTCCCGCTCTTCATGCATTCTTACCTCCGCTATATACAAAACTTCGCATCATCTTGATCTCCCTTGATCTCCATTTCTCCTTGCGGTGTTGGAAACCGCAAATATTGATGATGAGTGGAAATTACACCTTTCAGCTGGTGTACCCATCGTCTCCCGATTATTGCATTGTACGGGGATGGAGCATCTACTACACTGAATCTTGTTAAGATGTTAATTGGTCCAACAGATACTTGCAAATCAATATCTCATTCAGGTCTTGAAGCCATTCCATTGAACCCATAAATAACATACCGGGATGGGATTAATTGATCTTTTGTGAGTCCCATTTTGCAAAATGTGTCATGAAACAACACGTTTAAGGAACTGCCCCCATCCAAAAGAATTTTTCTAACGTTCCATCCTGACATTAGCAATGTAAGGACCAAAGGATTATTGTGCATCTCAATTTCTTGATTTACTTCCCGTGCTGAGAAAGTTAAAGGGGATGCCATCCAGTCTTCCCAAGCTTCCGTTATCCTTACTGATACTTTAAAAATTTCATGATCTCGAATCCTTTTGCACAACTTTTTATTGATTGCATCGTTCATATTTGTATCTCTTTTTTCTGAAAATGATATCATATTTAATGGTGTGTTCGTTATATGGGATATGCACTGCTTTGCCTTTGTCGGATCTTGCTATTGGTTCAGGCCTTTGAATATATTCTTTCAACTCTCCTGCATCTATCATTTTTTGTACCAGCATAATAAAATTCCTGCAATTATTTGTTGTGTGCCCTTTATAACAGTGGTACTCACAATAATCTTTCGAACGCTGTGTGAACTCAGGATGATTGCCTTTTGATGGTGGTTATTGAAAATATGGTTTACTTTTTATGATTTCGAATAATTCAGAATATGAGATATTGAGTTTTGTGAACACTCTTTCTTGAAATCGCTGAACAAAATTTTTATTATCCCCTTGCCGTGGGCGCTTTGATTCCCTTGGTTCAGATTTATGAGGGAATTTCTTTTTTTGTTCTGGTGATACTTCGATTGAATTTGTCCTTTTCATGTTTCTTTGATTTCGTGAATTACTTCTTGGACCTTGTTCTTGCACATCTTGCAGTCTTGCACATGTTTCTATTATTTCCCTGAGTTGTCCCTCGGTCTCGGGATTGTTACGATGAATTTCAATAAAAAGTTGACATCTCCGGTCAGCGATTCCCCACTTATAATGATTAAGCCTTGTACTTGAGTCGACATCTCCAATTGCTTGACAAACTGTATGCCATCGGCCCGTATATGACCGAATCGTTTCTTCTGGCCACGATGTAAGGGAATATAATCTGTCTGCTCCTGAATCAACGGGCTTGTTGTACATGTAAGCTTCGAGAAATTTCCTCACTAATTGTGAATAACATTGAATGGAACTTTCTGGCAATCAGTCATACCATAACAATGCTGAACCTTTCAAACTTGAAGGGAAGCATCGGCACATTATTGCTTCATGTCCGTCCCATCGTGACATCACTCGATTATAATATTTTAAATGTGAGGTCGGGTCCTTCGTACCATCATAACATTCAAATACAGGGATATTGTATTCTCTTGGCAATGGAACACATGTCAACTGCTGAACCAGCGGTGTGCGCTTGGCTTCTTTCAACACCTCTTCTATTCTTCCCCCTTCTTTATTTTTTAATCCTTTTATCTCTTCTTTCATTTTCTCCATTGCTTCCGTACATTTTTGCCATTGTGCACGTTGAATTTCTTGATTTTCCCGTTGCCTCCTAGCCCGTGATGATGATCCTACTAATACCATTCTCTGATCTTGATTTTCCCTTTCATTTCTGGGTGCTCGCCTTCCAAAAATTGCTTATTGACTTCGTGACCCTGCTACATCCTATCTTTGCTCACGTTGAATCGCATTTTTCAAAGCTTGATTTTCTCTGGTTAATAATTCAATTTGATTATGACTGGCCCTTTGTTCTCTTCTTATTTCATTCATTTCTTTCATCAGATTTTGAAGATAATTTACATCATTTCTTGAATTCTCATGATGTGACAACTGATTTTGAGATATGGTATTTGGTGTTAATTCATAGATAGGTGAATGATTTCCTACATCACTCTGTTGTTGTTCTGGATCACTCTCTCCTTCCCTTTGTCTGTAACTTTGTCTGTCGTTACTGTCTTGATTTCCATAGCCTGCTTCTTGAGATATAGTTCTTCTGGATTCTTTGTTTCTTGATTATTTCCTTTTTTCCCTTGAATTCTAATGATCTTTTAAAAGTTAGCCATATAATTTCTCAACAGATTATTTAATAAAGAAAGTGACAGAAACTAGTTTTCTGATCTTCTAAAATATGTCTATACTTTTAGTAAAATAATTTGTATTATTTACCATGAATCTTTTAAAACGTATATAATAGGAAATCAAACATTTAAACAGATTCATTCGAACTTAAAAGTTTTTCTTTTCAATGACATACAATTTCCATTTTTCATATCACATAAAGGTTATTATGCAAAAGAAATCACTTGCTGGCTAAAGTTAAATTAAGCCAAAATGTTGCATAAAACTACCAAATTCTTTATACTAAATTTTTTTACCTTTGAAATACATATATAACAGATAAATCCATTTTTCATGAACAGGTAGGATAAATCCTTTAACCCAGTCCCTGTTTCTAGCGCCAAATTGTTTATGTCAAAATTCCCATTGACATCAACAACCAATGATTTGATGAAAAACAGTTAATAGAAAGATTTTAACTAACATTTTGATACACAGAAACTTCTTTAAAATTAATTAATCAGAATGGTTTCAATTAACCATTTATTTACAAATCAGATATATGATCAAATTACAGTATCAAATTCGTAATCTTTTTAAGTACCCAAGATGAATCATGATCATGGAACTTTTAAATTGTATATTACACAATGAATACATACCTAATGATCTTCTTTCTTCTTCTTTGATTACTCTTCCTTAGCCTATTTTTCTCTTAATTTTCCGACCCCTTCTTTGTTGAATGCTCTCTTCTATTTATAGATTATCTAATGGGTCCCCCTTGTCCCGATACCCTGTTTCGTTCTCCTTATTATCTTTGGATCGGGATGATTGTACGTTTGACAGGTCATGCTTTTTACTTTTTGGTCCGTTACCTTGTATGATTAACACGTACTCTTCGTTCTTTAAGAATCAGCTTTGTCCCGATCATATGTGTCAAGCATGTGGTAAAAGTAATTATTGTCTTACTTTCCCGCTTCACGTTCATTATTACTCTTACTTTCCCGTTCCTCATTCATCATCACACCTACTTTCCCGTTTAATAAGCATTTAATGCTATCTGTTTCGATCAGTGTGATATTACTTTCCCGATCTTATGTGTCAAACATGCAGGGATTTACTCACATCTGTCCTTTTTTTATCCTTTGAAACGGCTTTGATTGTGTGCTTCTCATTCTTCTTAGTACCACTGACTCCTTCGTTAATCATCTTACACGTGTCGTCCTCCTTTTATTTCCCAACAAATGTAGTCCATATCAGATTTCGGTTCGTATAGGTCGAGAGTGATACACTAGTACGCTTTTGTACCGAGAAATTTTCGGTTTCAAATATCGACGAAATATCGGTCCACATATTTTATACCTATAATTATTATATCAAACGTTTTTTTCATATTGAACTTATTAAGATATAAAATTAGTACTTATTTTTCTAAAATATCATGAAAAACACGAGCAACAATTAAAAACCCTAGAACAATGATAAGGAATTTATTTATTTTTGGAATTCTTTTTTTTGATATTTTTTTAATTGAAAACCGGACGTACCGGTCCATATCGTTCATTTCGGTCAACTTGTACGGTCAATATCGGCCGATATTTTCAAGCAAAAACCGTTCCACCGGTATAAGCTATTTCGTATCGGGTGAGGCCCGACATCGGTAAAACCAACGATATTTCGGTTGTACCGGCCGGTATGAACTATATTGTTCCCAACCATAGTAAATGTAGTATATTTTGGCCGAGTCAGCCAAGTTACTTGTGAGTAACTCGAGTATTGGCCTTAGGACGATATGATTCTGAAAAACTCAGCCGAGCTGAGAACTTCCTATTTACTCATTGAATCGTCATAATTTAGTCTCAGTCATGAGTAAAAGGGTTAAAGTGTAAAATCAATTCCTAAGAGGAATCCTAAAAAACTAAAGGAATGGTGGTTTTCTTCTGAAAATATAGAAAAAGATAAAATGAAAAAAAAAATGGAAGAAAAAAAAGTTGAACTTTAGCCTTTAGTCATTTAGAGTTTAGTTAGAATTTTGGAAGCTGGTTTAAGTTATAATTTAAATATGCTAGCTAGTGTTTAGTCTTTCGAGTTTCAGTAGATGTTTGGAAGCTGGTCTATGTAAGATTGGAGTCTTTTGGATGGTATTAAGTCCTCTAAGGGCATCCACAGTCACGCGATGATACCCATCGATCAAAGATCAAAAAAATTGATCTTTGATCCGTCTCAAAAACAACGGGGTATGATCAAGCGAGGGTCTAGGAAATCGCTTGAACGTAAGCGAAGTATCAAGATATCGCTTGAGAAGACGGACGAGAGACTGAAACTTCGCCTGGTACAAGCGAGATGCTGCTCTACTGCCAACAAAAAAAAAAGTACAAGCGAAATCCCAACATTCGCCAACCAACTAAACGGTAGCTAAGCATCTCGCCCGTGTTTCCCATATGTATGACGAAATCTCAACACTTCGCCTAGCACAAATCCAAGCGGTAGCTAAGCATCTCGCCCGTGTTTCCCTTATGTTGGGCGAAATATTAACATTTCACTTCTGTGTAAGCGAGCTGCTGGGTTCTCGTCGCAGCAAGCGAAACATTAGTATCCCGCTTGAGTTGGCGAAATGTCAGCTCTTCGCCCGTGTTTTTAAGCGAAATCTTGGGCCGTCGTTTATTCACAAGCGAGACGGTAGTGCTTCGCTCGACTATAAGTTTTACTCGTCGATCAACGACTACTTTTAATCCTGAACAGTGGTTTTCGTCGATTAAATACTAAATCTGATCGCACAACTGTGGAAGAAATTGAGCGATCAAAGATCAAATTTAATCTTTGATCGAGGTTTTGATCGATGACTGCAGTTGCTCTAAGATGTCAATGAATGTCTAGTTGAAGTCTATTTCATCTATTGGCAAAACTTTGAAGCTTGTTTTATGCTTGTTTAAATAGTTTTCATAGTTAATAGATCTGAACCGGGTTTTAAAGTGCTATTTTCTTAAGCATAGCTTTAAAGTGTTGATTTAATATAGACTGTCATGCATTTTAATATCCGGACACGGTACTTAATAATAAAGTTATGTACCAAATATTTTTATTGTACTTGAAATCTAGAACTAAATACGAACATATATGTCACTCACCGAGTTATTCGGTTGGGATCGGCCAGCACCATGCTAGGATCGGGGATCGGTCTTCAGCCGATTCGGGGCCAATCCCCAAATCCTACAACATTACATATAGTTCGACCAGAGCTAATGGTATTCGACTGGAATGGGGTAAACATCTGGCCATGGGTAATTTGCTAAAGATAATCGAGAAACAAGACCAATTTTAAGACGATGTTACTACAAAATCTATACTGAGCCCACACTAATTGTAATGACTATAATATAAATTTTTAAAGAAATAAAAGATGAGAAAATAGGTTTATTTTCTAAATATCTTTAAAATATGATTTTAATGAACATCTAAACATTAGAGATGGATAAAATTGACACCAAATATCCTAGACAATTATATCCTTCATTTTTATGATTTTCCTCTTTTTAATTCTTTCTCTTTCCAATTTAAAATCAAATCCCAAAATAATTCATAACTTCGAAAATATATATCCAATTTTAATAAGACTTATATTTTTAAAAAGAGTTTTAAATTATCTGCAAAACAAGATCCATTGTTGCTAGTAAATTCGAATAGTTTTTTTTTTCAGCAAAAAAATAGCTATGATGAAACTCGTTGCATCCTGGCTTAAGTTAAATTAGAAAAAAAATATTCGAAAAATAGCTAGGATGAAACTGGATGCATCCTGAACTAAACTAAAGAAAATAGAATATTCAAAAAATAGCTATGATGAAACTGGTTGTATCCTGACTTAAAATAAGATAGGAAAAATTATTCGAAAAATAGCTAGGATGAATCTGGTTGCATCCTGGCTAAAACTAAGATAGAAAAAAATATTATAAAAATAGGTAGAATAAAACTTGATGCATCCAAAGTAAAATAAGAAAAATTATTCGAAAAATAGCTAAAAAAATCCCATTTCATTTAAGACGTGGAATGAAAATCTTTCTTCGAAAAATAGGTAAAACACTTGTTTCATACAAAAAAAAAAGATCTAGCACAACCACCACTACTACCAACATTTTCAACTTCAACAAACACCACATTATTGCCACCACCACCTTCAATAGTAACAAAATACGACAAACTTACAAACACCACCATCATCTTCAACATAAAAATTAACAAATATCTAAATATGCGGGATGAAACCAGATACATCCTAAAGAAAACATGTTTCTTTGTCAGAATATACATGACGAAACCAGATACATCCTGAAGAAAATATTTGTTTTGTCATAATATGCATGATGAAATTGGTTTCATCTGGGTTTAAATTAAGATATAACTGGTTTCATCTAGATTCAATCTGTACAAATTTGTGAAACATCCCATATGAATCTTTATAATGTAAAATGAACATCAATCTCTAGGGACGTCACATGCACTCTCATGTGACTTTTTACCAGTATGCATCCTGTTTCAAGTGTTTAAAATGGCTTAATGTCCACTTCGTCTAATGAGCATATATAGTCTAATGGCTTAATGTCCACTTAATATCCAGTTAGACTAATGGCTTAATGTCCACTTAGTCTAACGAGCAAGTGTTTAACATGCACTCTCATGATACACATGATACAAACATATGTAGTGTTATCGATTTATCATGTTGTTCTATCCATGATAGTAAAATACGTTGGAAGTTATACTAGTGGTAATCTATCAACAATTGAGGGATACAGTTGCATAAATGAACAACCACATCACTAATCTATTCCACCTCAAGTTGTTATATTGAACAACAACCGGTCTGTATAGACTATATATAGATGATAGTTAACACTCTTTTAAGTAACCCTTTTCTTATTCAGTTCCTCATCTAAGATGACGTTGAAGTTCCACAATGATTTGTTTTATCTGTATTAAAATTGTAGTAAATTTTACTAATAACGATTATGGTTCACGGTATAGTCGGTATACACCATTGCGCGATGGAGTTGTAGTATGTAACAGTTGTTACGGGCAAGTCAATAACATAATGGCTAGATACTAATATAAAAATAAACACACAAACAAACAAGGGTATTTTAGTAATCTAGTATAAAAATTAATTATACAATTTGGGTAAAATACCCAATTTTAGATATTAGAATAGTATATTAAAGATTCTTGGATATTAGGAGAGTATCTAATTTTACTTGTCTTCTAGATCCATAAATAAGACTTTGGGGATTATACAACCAATTTATTTATAAAAGAAATTTACAATCTAACCTCAAACTAGTTATTAAGTCAGTTTTTTATTCAGTTTTTTGTTTAGCTCTAGATATACACCTTTTTTTCCCAGAAAAAATCACTTTTAGCAATACTTGTGCTTTGCTTCAAATCTAAAGCATGACCGATAGTCGCCTCCGGTTAAGAAAAAAATGAACATTCAAGTTACCGATTAAGCTGTCGATGTCGATGTAATATGGTAATAAAGTTATTTAATGATGATATCAGCGATCTGAATTCAAAACTTGTCGATATCATCTTTTTTTACCAATCAGAAAAGAAAAAAAAACATTGAATGAGTTTTTTTATGCTTAACAAAATTAACCAATGAGCCTTTGCCGGTCTTAGGTGTCCACTGCACAGCCCCAAACTAAACTAGAGTATTAAAAGTCTTAGGAAACGTTTAGGAAATTGCATAATTCAATCTTGCCCAACTGTCCCTTCTACCATAGTACCATGCATGATTCCGTTGATTCGGTGTTATGGCTGTGGCTCTGTACACACGCATCAATTTTGGCTTCATTTACTGACCATCCAGTGTGTACCAAGTTTCGTCTACTAGGTTTTCAACAATAAATATATCGACCACACATCATTTTTTGTTGTTTCGAATGTACATATTTGTGTATGTACAGGAATCAATAAGCATATACTCTTGTACTTTTTAACCGTTCATTTGTTAAGAGTCGGATCTACGTATCTGAGAACAGTCCGATTAAAGAAGAATGCTGCTAATACGATGGGATGAGATACATGGAAACACTTGAGGGGGACATCTTCGATTTTCTTGATTACGGTGGGAAACTGAGAATGGGGAAGAAGAGAACTTTTTGCTTCTTTGTTTTCACGAAACCCGAAATAAAATCAATAATTGTAGATAATGTAGCTGTCTTGAATAGGAAAGGAAAGTATGAAAAATGAACTTTTTTGACCGTGGGAGGAAAGATTTATACGACTATTTTTCATTCACCGGCAATATAATATTCCTTGATAATTTTGAACAAGAAACTTATTACGGGGTTGTACATTTTTTTTATGGGAATTTATAAGATGATAAAATAGGATCATCAGGAAGTAAATAAAATTTTTTTTATCCTAATATTTTATATAATACTTAGACTACCCTAAATTAATTAGTAATAATCAATTTAATTGATTAAGTTAATTAAGATTAATGATTGGATTAGATTAATAAAAAAATAAAAATTAATATTTAACTTTTAAAATCAACGAAGGGGGTATACACCCTTTCTCACTTTTTTATTTTCAGAACTTTTTATGGCTAGGAATTAATATTTCACAACCGTACGTAAAAAGTCATTTACGTCTAGGAATTCATCAGTTCCTAGCTTAATAATCTTGTACATAATGAATCAGTTATGATTTAATCATTTTCAATAGGCTTGTACTCGGTATGAAAATGAAAAATTCGTCATTTTCCAGCCGTAAACAACAAAAAAATACTATCTACGGCTGGGAGATGAGTAATTCTTAGCCGTAGATAAATTACTAAGTTTAAATCAGCCGTAAAATACCCTACGACTAAGAACTCTTTATTTTCCTAGTCGTAGATGGACTACTTACGGTTAGAAAAAGATGAACTCCTAGCCGTAGTGAGTGTTAGCGGCTAGGAGTTCTAGCCATAAGTAGTTCCTGAAACTGAAAGTGATTTTTTTTTTATCATGAATCATGGAGGAGAAAAGAATGAGAATAATATATATATATATACAGTCCGTGGGTTATAACCCCAAAGGTGTCACTATCCAATAACAAAAAACCAAACAAAACAAAATGTCCATAAAAACCCCATTTGAAATCAACTGTCTAAACTACCCTTCTGTATAGATAAAATAACCTCCTCTCATTTATCTCTTCTCAACGGACATTTCCTCATTTATCACTACGTAACGGCCTTTTCCCCCTTCAACCTTTTCTTTTCTTTACTCAAAAATCTAAATCTCATATCTGAAACCAATTTCAATTTCAATTCTCTATTCTTCTTACTTCACAAATCTCAGATCTGAAACCAATTTTACGAACTGAATAAACAAAAACCTAACCTAAAATCGAAACAAATCACTGAACAAAATCAAAAATGGTGAAGAAACAAGAGAAAAAGAAAGATGAAAATATCTATAAAAAACTTAAGAAACAGTGAAGAAACAAGAGAAAAAGAAAGATGAAAATATCAACAAAAAGCTTAAGAATACTGTCGAAGATTCTCCAAAATGGTGAATCGAAGTTTCATTGTTCTTCAGTGATTATTTATGGTTGAAAATCAACATGCATCAATGATTTTTGGTTTCGTAATTTTGGTTTCATCAATGAATTTTCATAATTAGGTTTTATCTCTTATCATATGTTTGTATCATAAATTAGGTTTAGGTTTCATCATTTTTGAAATCACTGGTTTCATAATTAGGTTTTAATTACATTTGTTTTCACCTTATTTATTCACGGTTCAATTATGTTTTGGCAATTATGTTCAGTTTTGGTTTCATCATTTCATTGTATGTTTGAAACTAACTATGTTGGTGTTTTTTTTACTTAATGGCTATTTTGACGGAACCGAAATTGGTTTCATCATTTTCACTGTATGGTTGAAACCAACTTTGTTGGTGTTTTTTTACTTAATGATTATTTTGGTAGAACCGAAATTGGTTTCATCATTTTCATTGTATGGTTGAAACCAACTTTGTTGGTGTTTTTTTTACTTAATGGCTACTTTGATGGAACCGAAATTGGTTTCATCATTTTCACCGTATGGTTGAAATTAACTATGTTGGTGTTTTTTTACTTCATGGTTATTTTGATGGAACCGAAATTGGTTTCATCATTTTTACTTATAGTTGAGACTAATTTTGTTGGTGCTTATGGTTTACTTTTGGTTTAACAACAAGGAAAAAAATAGTTAAAGAACCGTATAGGTGCTCGTTGCATCATTTGTGTGCGGAGGCACCTGCCATAAAAGCTTTGATACAAAAAAAAGGAACAACACATGAATGCCCTTGTTGCTTGTCCATTTTGGCGTTTCTTCAAACCATTCTATGAAGGTACACTGCAAGAAGAAGAATTGAAGAAAAGGACGAAAGTAATTCAGATGATCTTAGGTTCATATCATAAGAGTGCGAAGCGTGTGAAACCAGATTTTTTCAAGTTAATGAGAGCAAAGAACATGATATTGCAGACCATACCGGAACAATTCGATATGATTTTTGTTCTACAAATGATGAAGGATTAGATATAGCCAAAGATGATGAGCTGAAGAAAAAGGTAAACATGTTTGCGGCTGAGTACTTTAAGAGAGATAAAAAGATGAAGAACTTTGATATTCTAAAAGCTATGATAAAAACTGCAGCTGATGAAACCAAAGATGAAGACTTCGTCAAGTTATTCGTCATCTACCTCTTGGTTTCAATATTTGTTCCAAACAAAGGTGGGAAGAATCTGACTTCAAAATACTTATACCAAGTATTTGAGATGAATAAGGTGTGTTTGCCAGATGTTTTCCATGAGTATCTAATTGAGTCGATAATAAAAGTCGAACAAGTTGATGATGTATCTGGTTGCATAATTTACCCATTGATAAGTTAATTTTTGTTTCTTTTGATTCATAAGTTGTTTGTTTTTTATTTTTTCCGAGTTTGATTACTAATTTGAATGTTGTTTCTTTTTTTTCAGTATTGGTTTGTCGAGATGTCAAACATCACCTTAAGACAGGCTGGGCGCGACATGTACGTAAGTTTCGCTATATAGAACCTAGATGGAATATGCAAGGCAATGGTGAATAATTTTGAGGATCTTAGCAAAAAACCATAAATTTTCTCAAAGGTAAAAGCAACAATAGTTCTTGTTTGTTTATACTTTTTAATGTCTGAGCCTTGAACCATGAACCCATGAACCCTTAGACATTGAACAAACATAAACAAAAATGATGGAAGCAAAAACAGTTTCATCATTTATTTGGTTCCACCTTAGTCTAGAATTTATATTCGTTCCATTGCTCACAAAACTTGGTGAAAAGTTGTACCACTGGACATTGCTAGCTTTTGATAATGAGACCGGAGAATTCTTTCACTATAACTCCATAGCTGAAACTGAAGATGAATGCAACAAAAGTGTTGAAAGCATAAAAGAAAGAATAGTGTCAGCATTCAAAACAACATGTTGCAAAGCTCTCACTAGAGCCGGTAAGTCAATCAAAAGAATTCATTTTGAAAACACCTTTGTGTTGTCAGCAAGATGTGTAAGTGCTTTAAAAGAACTTATTTTTATAGATCTTTTCTTCACTCTCTTCATTTCACACCTTTTTTGTTTTGTTCAATTTAAAGATCTTGTTTTGTTAATTTCAGGAATGATTGCAGTCCCCATGTTTGTTATTACATGAAGAGCCTCTTTAAAGGAAATTTTTCGTCTGAAGCGCATATAAAACAAAAGGTGCAGAATATGAAGCCAAAGCTGGCCTGTAAGATCCTCTTTGACAAAAGTGCAGACTATGAGGCCAAAGTTGCAATTTAAAGTTGACAATTTTAGTTTGTAATTAAAAAAAATTACAGTTTTAGTTTAAAGTACCTGTGTAATGATTTCAGTTTTTGTTTTAGTTGGAATTGTTAGACATATTTGGTTTGAAATAGTTGGAACGTTTATAAAAACATCTCAGTTTGTATGTTTATAAAGATCTCAGTTGATGGAACTAAAAAGTTGAAACCAAAAAGTGGTTCAACATAATGCAGAAAAGCAAAAACTTTAGGCCCGAACACTTAAGCCTAAACCTTAGGCATTGAACAAACATATCACCGACGTAAACAAAAATAATGAAACCAAAAAAAGTTTCATCATTTTTTTGGTTCCATCTTATTCCAGATGAAAACAAATGATGGAACCAAAAAAAGTTCCATCATGTTTTTGGTTCCATCCTATTCCAGATAAAAAAAATATGATGGAACCAACTTTTTTTGGTTCCATCTTATTCCAGATGAAAAAAAATGATGGAACCAAAAAAAGTTTCATCATATTAGAGATGAAAAAAATACTGAAGCATGTGACAAACTATGAAACCTATTTTGGTTCCAACAAATTATAAAAGCCTGCAACTCTGACAAACTTAATCTAAAATTAAACAAACATGAAACACCTGCAGCAAATTAACATGTTTAACTGTAAAAAATGTAGAAAAAAGAATAAATCAGAAAATGTAGATTAAACATATAGTAGTCTAAACAAAAACGAAAAATAAAACTGAAAGTCGATGAATTGTAGTTGAAATGACTTCAAATCTAAAGCGCATGGCATGTCCTTCGGTATGGGTAGTCAAAAAAAGGCATCCACCACAAGTTATCATCTTCTTATTGGGAACTGAATCTGTATTAAGAATTCTCTTCTTCTTCCTTGGACGACCTGATTGTGGTAGAGAATCAAGACCAAGAACAACAAATTTTGGAGACACAATCGCAGGATTTTCAACAGTGAGGACATGATTAATTGCTCTTGCATAGGATTCCCGGTAGAACTTTACTGTAAAGTAGAATCCGCCATACTTATACGGATCTTCTTCATTCAGCATGATACGGCGGATAACATGGGCACAAGGGAAACTGTTGATGCGCCAGCGGTTGCAATAACATGTTCTTCTTTGCAAATCGACTGTTTGTGTTAATGTCAAATGAACTTCAAACACATATTGCAACGACTTGGTGACATTGTATTCACGGCCATGCATCTTATTGTTGTATAACTCAATTTCAAATTTTGGACATAAAGTTTCTCGCCACTTCAATAAGGTTGCACATTCCTCGCGACGCACATACATTTGATTCATAAGCTTCACTCTGATCTCATCAACCATGATGGATATAGGCTTCTCTCTCTCTCTTCAAGGATCCAACTATTGAAACTCTCAACGATATTCAAACACAACTACCATAACGATGATCCGGGAAATAAACACTTGCCCATTTATCAACCGGAGCTCTACTATGATAATCTTGTAACTTCTGATTTTTGACCTGCATCAACTTCTCCAAGTTCTTTGAAAATTCTGTATGTGTATTAGCATACACACATTTTTCATACAATCCCAACACATAATTGTTATAAACCTTATTGGCCTTCGGCAAATATTTATTGATATTGTTCTTCATATGCCAATAACACCAACCATGAACAACATCAAGGAATACAACAGGAATTTGATTCACCAAACCACTACCTTGATCACTCACAAAATTAAGCTTTTTGCGCATAGGAGAAAGGACTCCAGTCAAATTCTCCAAAAACAATTTTCAGTTTGCGTCGTTCTCCGATGAAACCACAGCATAAGCTAAATGACAGATTTCTGAAACAGAACAGGAAAAAATATCTCAGCATATAAAAGTTATGAAACCAACAGAAAAAAATGATGAAACCAATAGAATGCTTGAGAAACTTACCGTCATTCTTGGTTAGACCTGTTGCTGCCATGATATTACCAAGGTATTTGCTCTTCAAATGGGCTGCATTAAGGAATAATAATGGACGACAGTAATTGAATCCGCGAATGCATGCTCAGAAAGAGATAAACAATCTCTGAAATTTTGGAGTCCCATTTTCAACTTCCAAAACAACACGAGATCCGAGATTGGTTTCATCCAATTTGTTGGTATACCATTTCAAGTACATAAATGATTTCTCGTTCTTTCCCCATGTAATATTCAAAGCATGCCTCTTCCCTGCGTATGCATAATAACGACTAATGTCAAAGTCATACTCTCTTGTAAACTGATTCATAATATCCTTTGTCTTCTTCATTGGATTCTGTTTAATCTCTTCGAGAATTAAGCTACTAATTAGTTTCTTCGACACATGTGGTCTGTTTACAAATCCACAACAACAAGTATGCTTCTTATTTAACTCCTTGATAATAAAAGAACTACCTTCAACACCATCAATAAAAACAACATTTATATTCCATTCACATTTCTCTTCTTCCTTCTTAGCACAACATGCATTAATCCTCAACTTCTCATTCATTGTCGTCTTGAATGAATATCAAGATGCTGCATGTTATTTCAATAAATCAGAACGAACTTATTGAACACCTCCCGGAAACACCTGATTGATACCCTGAAAAATGCCTAATCAAAGCACAGACTTCAACGATTATTTCACTTTATTACAGACATCATAATCAACTAAATTTGTAAGTCCTGCATGCTCGAAAGGTATAATTCCTGAACATCGTGGCTGCTCAAAAGGTATGATTCCTGAACTTCGTGGCTGCTCAAAAGGTATAATTCATGAACTTCCTGAACTAGAACTAGAACACTCATCTCTATGCCTTACATGTAATTCAAGAGATGGAAGCTTGTTAAACAAAGTAAATAGAGCAACCGATTGGAGATCAAAATCACAATTGATAACCTTTTGCTGATCACCAACTATGTGGAAAATTTTTATAGAAAGAGGAGAGAGTTGACACCAACTTGAACATATACTACCCTTCAAATAAAAAAAATATGCTTGTAGACCAATACGAAACGATAATGTATCCTCTTTGTGAGATATAACCACGAGAACAGATTCCATAATCTACAGGACAAAGTATGAAACCAAAAAAAGTTTCACTAGATGTGAATATCAACAACAACAACAACAAAATTTGAATAATAACATGAACAACATAACAATTTTCATTCAAATAGATTTGAATAAGAACATCAACAACATAACCAAAAAAATCGTAAGAAAAAATGGATATGAGTTTCATAATCAACATAAATTCGAAAATTCAAACGAAAACAAAAACGAAAGAAAAATCAATTACCTGAAAAGTTGAATTTCAGTCTCCGATGAATGATTCGACTAATACATTATCTTGAGCCGAATGAGAAGATGATCAAATTGGAAGGATAAACTGTAATTTCGGTTGGATTCTTCAAACCAATATCTAATCTCACTGATGAATGATTCGAATAACAAACTGAAAAGTTGAATTTCAGTCATTGATGAATGATTCGAAGAACAAACTAAAACTGTAAATTCTTTTCTCCTCTTCAATTAAACTGAAACGAATACCAGATCTGCTCTACTCTTATTCAATAAATTTGAACCTAAAAATTACTTGCTGAGTTGCAAATACTGATAAAATCGGCGTAAATCTTTTAATGTTAGAATTAAAACCCTAAAAACAAAGAAAAAACGAAAATCTGAAAATGATTTCTCGGAGAAGATTTCGATTCTCTCGGAATAATATTTCTCGAAGAGAAGATCTGTTTTTCTCTCTCTTGATATTTTCTTCCGCCAAAATTTTCCTTTCAAAGGCTTAAGAATATATAGGGAAGAACATGACTGGCATTTTGAAAAGTAAAGAAACTAAATTTAAAGATTATCATTTGAATGGGGTTTTTATATCATTTTTATTTCAAATGGTTTTTATTTGTAAAAAATAATATGAGAGGAGTTTTTGTAACCAAAACTTGGTACCTTGGTGTTTTACTACTAGTTATGTACTTTTCTTCTTTATGAATAGTTGTTAGATTTATGCTTACTTATAGAAGAGGGGTATTTTTGACTTTCGTTATAGATTAGGTCCCCCTATCCTAATTTTGGACATTTGAATCCACTGTAGCCCCCCATGAAAGAAAGTTTACAGCCCCATAATAGGTTTCTTGAACAAGGCCCTTATGCCGGTTTCTACGTGTGTGGCAAATGTCTAAATTGGACCGGTGGTTCATCGTACTAAATGAATAGTGGGAATGGGCAATTCGGGAAAATTGGTTCCCTTAGGTATGTTGTTAGTGACGTTATCGCCTCCTACATGACCTCCTCCTTCCTTATTTTTTGGATTTCTTCCATTACCTATTCCACCTTACTAGATCTTCGTGTCAAGGTTGCGGAGCAGTATGACTTGTTAGGCATGTAATACGGATCGACCCGAATGGATTCCGCCTAGTTTGAGGCGTACTTCAATTATTTGAGACCTATTCAATAAGTTAAATTATGGTCATTTTGAAGTAATTTTAAAAAACCTCTATCCACCTATTTTTGTTAATGGCTAATATTCCCCCGAATAATTAGTCTTGATTAGTTTATTTAGTAGTTAAATTAATTAATTTTGAAGTTTGATTATAGTTAGTGTTAGATGGTAAGAGCTAGAGTAGAATTTCATTTCTTTTGAAGGTTTGAAGAAAAATAAGAAGAAGTTGAGGAAAAATAGGAAAACGGGTTTTGTGATTTTGGTAGCAGAAATGAAACTTTACACTGACGATGAAGATTCTAGTGGTGATGAAAAAGATATGCATCTACATCTCGCCAATTAAATTATAGTGACTTCCATCTTAATGATTTAGGTTATTTGTTGAATGAATAAAAACATGTAAACCAAAGCATAATTAAGGATTTTATTCAAACAAATGAATAACCATACCAGGATAATGAAGATCATAATGTTTTTATTGACCATGTATACATGCTAAGGATCAAGAAACATGTTAGTAACTTATAATCGCCAAAAAAAAGAGAAAAAAAAAAGATTTTACATGTTTTTTGGACTAGCTATAACAGATAATCGACGGGTATGATGAAGAACAACAACCAATTGTGGTTCATATTTGGCGGGATTTGTAGGTGAAATAACCGGATGTTATGGACTAACGCATATCCGCTGATCGTAGCACTTGGATATTTTACCAAAAAACACCAAGTATATAATCAACATATTATGTTCTTATACAAACTGATTGTATTAAAAAAAAGTGGCCAGAAAAACTTCGTTTTGTTGAATGCTAGAATCGGCATTCAATCGGATTTACGTGCGTCGATTGTATACTTCGTGATTTTTTTGAAAAAAAACATACCATGAAGAATAGACTGAAGTTTGTGTACTTCAATGTCGATTGTATGGAATCGATGAGCATGGTTGTTTCGTATCCGCCGATTGTGTTGCCCTAACTTTTTGAGATATATTGTAGATTGTTGAAGTGCTCGGTGATGATCAACCTGAACCCTGTCTCAGCTGGGGCATGATACTTCTGCCCACTATTATACTGATTTTGTAGAAAACAATGATGAGGCAAAGCAATAGTTTGTGGAAAAATGCATAAAATCAAATGCACATTAATTTTAGGTCGTCGTTCAAGGCGTATTCGTTAATTATTTGCTAGAGGAATGGAAAGATTGAAAGTCAAATGGCAAAGGATAAATTGTATGTGAAAAAGACGTCGAGGGTCTATATAACTAAATCAAAGAAGCATGAATGCCAATATAAGATTACATTACACATACTCAATGATCCATATAAGCCTTCTAAAATGATGAATGATTGTTATAATTATGATGATCCAGAATCTCTTATCAGACATTCTTCTGTTTGTGGGTTAAAACCATATCAATTTGCAATAGTAGAATGAAGCCTAGTAAACCAAGTAATATCCTTAAGAAGATCAAGGATGATGATGAGAATAAATTGTCTGTTTTTAGGCGAACTTACGTGGTAATAGCAACCATCAGGAGGACTAAATGGGATGGTAGAGTGATTATGGAACAATCTCAGTGGTTATTTAAGGAACGTAACTACGCGATGGGGAAGAAGGTAGTGGATGTCAAAGTGACTCATATTTTCTTGGCGCCATCTGAAGATGATCCAATTGGCTCAATGCTTCCATCAAGTTTAGTTAATAGATTGTACTTATGAGACAAACAAATACAACATGTCGTTGTTAAACATAGCTTGCCACACTTCGGATAAACAAATTTTCACGCTGGCATGGGGTTTTATGGATCAGGTAATGATGTGAGTTTTATTTGAATGTTAGATACCTTGAAGGAGATTTCCGTAGCAATCAAACTCCAAGGGTCGTAGTAACAAATAAGGATAAAACACTGATGAATGTCGTAAAAGTAGTTTTCTAGGATACCAAACATGACATATGCAATGCAACATCAGAATGTATTGTAAAGCTCGTCTTTTATCCTACAAGAATTAGGCATCGCTCGTCTTTTTTCCTTGTGACACGAGTTGTAGTTATTGATGATACGAATTTTACAAACATAGTGTGTCCTCTTGGAATGACCGTGTTTGATTTTCCTTTAATTTTTATGGTGGACTATAATAGTGTTCGATCCTTCGTTGCATTGGGGAGGATATGTAGGCATTCGTTTTATGGTTCAACGATTAGTTGCTCATATCATTATTAAGAGATGGTTGCAACCCACCTAAGTTAATTTATATAATTTGTCTTAGAGTGTGGGACAAGAGATGATTATTATCTTTGAGGAAGTCGATGACTTTGATGAGATAGTTGCAGTCTATCTACTAGATATTCGTACTACCTAGTAAGTTATGCGATATTGGAATGTATCAATTTCGAATTGGGTATGGCCAGCATGAATTACACCCCTTATTAGTTTTCCTATGTTGGTATAATCCTAAGCATCCCTCAATTGTTGAGGCATCCCTCAAATGTGTGTTCTAATTAAAGTATATCACTTTCCGTAAGATGAACGAATAACATAACAAATTAAGTGGTTGCCCAATCACTCTTTCTTTACTCCCTTTGTCCTAATATAAAAGGGGAGAAGTGAAATAACTTCTCTAATCTTACTAGATATACGAAAAACCAATTTAGATGTGGTTTCTTTCATATATAACTTTATAAAAAATATGAGTATCATCAAATACCTTTATTAAAGAATATGAATATCATCAAATTTAGTTAATATTTATAATAACTCCCAAAAATAATCACTCCATAGATGAATTTACGTAACATTTTGTAGGTAAATTTAAGTATTTATATTGGGATGGGTAAAGACATATGAGGAAAAAATAATAAAAATAATAATAATAAAAAGAATCTTAGTCTAAGGAAAACTCATTTCTCCGCCTTCGAACCCGGGACGGAATGAGTAGTTGCCAGCAATTTTACCTAGTGCTCACTAAAGAAAAAAACTTAAATAGAGGCAGTTTGCCGTGGTAAATGTCATGATCTAAGGTGAATAGGACCTGAAATTCAATTGTCATTTAAAATTTGCTTTTTCTTAACATCCATGAAAAAAGAACTGGTCGTTGAAAAGAAAATAAAAGAAAGTATAACCTCTCAAAACAAGCCTCTGATAAGTGATAACACACACAGGTAAGGCATGAAGTGTCGTTTTAAACAAACAGTGATGACCCATTGCAAATAGTACTTGCCAATCTCTGCACAAGTCAATGAAAAAGATGCACATGTCCTCTCATATATGTTAAAAGATGCCAAACTAAAATACAAAGGGATGGAGGAGATGCCAACAAAAAACAGGAAGGGAATCACACAACCTTATCTTGTTTTCCATTTGTAATGGTGTTTGTGCTAAAAAAAAGGGCCATTTTTTCACCACTGTAAAAGCATAGGCGCCATAGCTTAAATATCCCGGTGAAATATATTTCTGCATTGCACCGGAATTTTGATGCAAATTTCTACCTGGTAAGCGAAACACTCTTGCACGTACAATAATACAGAACAAAAAAGGATAAAAAGTGTCAAACCAACACTTACTGACAAGAGATTGTGGGTTTTAATTTTAAACACCAATTGTCAATTTTCCTTAAAAATACTCCAAACCCAATCCAGATCGAGATTAAGCTCCACAGAGTGGGCAAGATTTGGTTACAACTCATTTACGATCCTAATTATTACAAGATCATACTACCGTTCTCGATTCGCCTGTGCCATAGATTCCAAGCATATACGACTATCACGCTTCTTTTTATCGATTAATTAAACTAATTAGTTAATTAAGTATTAGATTCGATTAATGAAGGAGGAGTGTTTGAAAGAAACAACTTTATGAATTGTTAATTGTTATGCACGCACCATATAAATACACGAGACATCATAGAAAATTTGTAAATAGGAAACTGCTAGGAAGCTCTAGAAAGAATCAATACTTTTGATATATTTTTGGATCGGTTCCGCAGTTTGATTAATTGTATTTCCTATTTTAATATTACAAATAAGCATCAAAATTATTCTTGTATAAATGTTTTTAATTTAAGTTGTCACTGTCACGTTAGGTGTAAACCCAGCATTGCATCTTAAAATGTTTACTTGGGAGAAATACGTGTAAAGTTACGGCTGCATCTATTAATTTTACTTGGGGGTCTAGAGTAATACTCCCTCCTACGACCAAGTTGTACAGATAAAGTAGAGTTATCTTACATGCCTAACGGGAGAGGTAGAGTTACGATTTCAAACCTATTTTATTACAATTTCAAAGCTATTTTTATAAAATTGGCTCATATTAATATTATAGAGATATCATACTTTAACATTAATTTTTTTATAATCAGAATAAGGGATAATTATTTTAGTCTAATATTTAAATCTATTCTATGAGCATATATATCCTTTATTCATCCTTCCTTTACCTTTTCTTTTTCGATAAGTTAAATAGGAGTAAATCTTAAATTTTTTTAGTACCCTAAGATTATACAAGAAATAGGTTAAAAGTAAAATAGATAGAAATCTAAATTTTTATAAATCTCATACATTTTCTAAGATATTCCTATTCTTTATCTATATAACTTAGACGAAATAAGTAACTAATAAGGTTTGCCACTGGCAGGGATGGATTTAGTAAAGGCCTAGTTGGGATCAGGGTTTTGTGATATTATCCTTATAGGCTTACTAATTTGCTATTTTTATATATTGTGAGGACAATTTTATAAGCATAAAAGTGTAAACTTGCTAATCGATAAAGATTGTTACGTTTTCAATTTGGTCTGATAACAATTCTAGTCCGCCCTGCTTTGCACAGACTTAAGTTTATAGTTTGGGGCTTAAGTTTACATGTTTATGTTCTTTTCACTATGTTTTTGGATGGCTGGAGTAGGAATATATAGTATTATTACGGAATTTTGGCTTACATTTAAAAAAATAGTATTCCCTCCGTCCCAGGTAAGTTGTTTAAATGAGGTTTTTTTCGAGTCCCATAATACTTGCTTAAATTGATATTTTTCTATATAATTTTCAAAATCACGCTAACACTTTATCTTAAAATATAAGTAGTTACTATATTTTTTTAAATTTACTAATAGCAATTAACGGTTGAAGACTTTTATTAAGGGTATAGATGTAAAAAAAATTATACATCTCTTCATTCCTTAATATGTGTGCAAAACCTTATTTAAACAACTAAACTGGGACAGAGGAAGTAATAATACTCTGAATTAAAAGAGGAGATTTATTCATTGAATATAAAAGAGTCTGAATTATCAGTTACGTACCTAAACTGACTATTAACTTGAGATTCATACTCAATATTTTTATTGGTGGTATTCAAAGTTCCCAAATTTTACCTTACTACCATTTCCTTCTTCATAGTTGGAATTTTCAAAGAACCCTCTTTTCTCGCCATCCTTTGAGGTATTTATGGTACCATCTGTTTTCCTTTTCCAACCATCTAGATCCATCCTAATTCTTCCAACTTCATTGTTTGTGCAGTTTTTATCGAAGTATATATGTTCTTTGTCTTCAAATCTTTCCTCAATCCCACCATTATCCCTAATAGCTTCACCCCTGTTAGAACTCCTATCTTGTCTTCGTAGATATGTGAGAAACCAAAAGTGGAGCTGGTGTTTTTGTTCTCAGATCTATCTGTGTTCTCCAAAACTTCAAACCAGTTCCTCATGTTTCTAACTTCATTAGCTTTCCGAGACCAGTCCCTACCAAAATATATTCTCAACTTAAACATGTTCATAAGATTTCAAAGATTTAAAACCCCTAGCCACCTATTCAAAATTTCCACATCTTTCTTGTAGTCATTCGTATTTATTATTTCTTCCTAAAAAGTTGAGTCTCCAGAGGACTTATTTCTCTGCCATATATCTGTAATTAATGTGCAGTGTATCTCCTTTATCCAATTTATTATAGTTAATATGGTTGTTCTTCTATCTCCACTGATTACTCCTGGTGGTGCACTAATGCACCTGGCTTCTTTGAAGTTCCTTGTCATTCCATTAACAAACAAAGATAAGAATCAGTTTGTCCATGTTGTTTACCACAAAAAAATGAACCACTACTTTGCTTTTGTCTTCAACTTTCATATATTTAAAACCCTTATATTCCTTTTGCTTCTTGTCTGCTTCAATGTGGTTTAAGATCTAGTTTGCTATCTATCTAGCACATTGTGTCTCATTATTAAAAACCTTGTAACACCTAGATTTCCACACAAACCATATAGTGACAACACAAATAATATCCCAATTAACATCCTCATTTTTTAAATTTATTTTATTTTTAACCCAGTTTTTGATCCATTTATTCAAATTAGTATCTTTAGTTTTAACTTTATAAAATTTGAAAGGCAGAAGACCCATACACTTTTTATGAAATTACAGTTCCTGAACAAACGGTCCAAACTTTCATTTTTACAAAAATGACAGGTTTTATCAATGTTGTGCATTATTTTACCAATTTTGTCCCCCACAGGAAGAACGTCATTCAGACATTTCCATAGAAACATTCTAATTCTCGGCATAGTTTTCATTTTCCAAATACGTTTCCAAGGAAATATTTCGGTTATCCTTGGATTGGTATCAAAGTTTTATTTAGCCAACTTTTTGTAAATAAAACTAATAGTGAAATCAGAGTTTGGGGTATAGCTCCATCTAAGCTTATCTGGTTGGTTAACATCAAACCTGATACTTAAGATTTTTTGAATTATATTATTGTCAAAACAGATCCTGAGACTGTTATATATGATCCCAGTTATTGGCTTGAGTGTTAAAAAGGTCTTTAACCTTCTTGAAAGTATTGGTCACATGACCATTTACTGGAACCAGTAAGTTGACTTCCCTAGGGATCCAACTATGATTCCAAATATCAATGTCCTCCCCATTATAACCTCCCAATAACTCTCATTTTTAATGTGTCCAAAGTTTTTTGAAATTCCCTTCCAAATCAGGGAAACCATAGCTTCAAAATTTAAAGTTTTTGTCCATAATGTCTTTTTTAGGGAAGTATTTAGTCTAAAAATAGTATCCCACAGACTTTTTGAATAAGAAATGAGGCTCCAACCGATTTTAGATAACATAACTTCATTCATTAAGATTTTTGAACCCTAACCCACCCTCTTTAATAGCTTTGCACACAGACACCCAGCTTTAAGGTATAAACCTTTTGTGTTGTTTTCCTCCTCCCCCCCCCCCCCAAAAAAAAAAAGAAGTCTCTTTTGAGGGAACTTATTTTATTAAAAGTATGCCTAGGGATTCTAAAATAATTAATTTGGTAAATGGGCATGGTTTCAGTAACAGTTTTCACCAGAACACCCCGACCAGCTGGTGAAAGGTTATGACTTTTCCAACTCTTATGACTACTTTCAATTTTTTCCACAATTGGCTCAAAACAAACAATTTTAGAAGTGTTACACAATAGAGGAGAGCCTAGGTATCGGTCATTCATTTTGATCTTTTGGACTTTTAAGATCTTTATTATTATTCGTTGAAATCTATTTGGAATCTTAGGACTAATGAAGATACCCGATTTCTGAAAATTAATGAGTTGACCAGAACCATCACCAAACTCTTTAAAAACTTTTAAGATATTTTTAATTTCCACAAGATTAGCATTCGCAAAGACGAGGCAATCATCATCAAAAAAGAGGTGATTAATGGGAGGACTATCCTTATTAATTTTAATACCATGAATCAGCCTATTATATTAAGCCGACATAAGATATCGAGATGAGGATTCCATACACAGGATAAATAGATAAGGGGATAGTGGGTCCCCTTGTATAATTCCTATTGTTAGAAAGAAGTATTTCCCTGGCGAACCATTTAGAAAAACCGCAATACTTGTTGTACTGATGCGTTCATGTATAAGATTACACCAGTCTTCCCCAAATCCCATTTTCCTAAGAACCCCTAATAGGAAATTCCATTCCACCCTATCAAAGGCTTTGGATATGTCGATTTTTATTCCCATATAACCTTTACTACTTTTTTTTCTTTTTCGTAGTGTGAATCAACTCGTGAGCTATTATAATGTTATCAAAAATTTGTTTGTTTGGGACTTATGCAGATTAAAAAGGGGAGATAAGTTATCCAAAAACGGTTTCATTCTTTCAGCCAAAAGCTTGGAAATAACTTTATAGGAAGTCTTACAAAGAATTATTGGTCTAAAATGACTAGCTTCCTCTGGAAACTTGTTTTTAGGAATCAGAGATATAAAATTGTTGTTTAGTTCCTTTAACAGAAAACCAGTTTTGAAAAATCTTTATACCATAGCTTTGATGTCATGGGAAACCACCTCCCAATTTTTCTGGAAAAAAACCCGCTGGAAAACCATCCATCCCAGGAGACGAAGAGGGAGCCATTTTGAAAACAATTTCCTAACTTCAACGTAATCTGGCATATTCATGAGATTACAGTTTTTCTCGTTTGTCACAAGACTATGAATATTTGATATAATCGATTCATTTATTTTATGGTATGTAGTCACAACAATTTTAGTGAAGTGACTATACAATACTTCATCAATTTGAGCTCTACTCTCCATCCAAATACCATTTTCATTTTAATGCTACAAATCTGATTCCTAAGAGCCCTCGTTCTCACTAATCCATGAAAATAGCTAGTATTTTTATCTACTAGTTGATGTTGTCCCCACTTTTTATTTTCATAAAAGATTCATTTATGTTATACCATTTTTTTACTTCGCAGCTTAGTTGTTTCAAGGTTTATGATTTACTACTGACAGATTGGTCCTTAATTATTAAAGTTTTCAAAATCAGATTTAGCTTGTTCCAGATTTAGACAAATATTACCAAAATTATTTTTATTCCACAACCATGTTTTTCTTTGTCTAGGTGAAGTTTTTTAACCAATTTAAAAGAAGGAGAACTATGAAGGGGGGTTAACCAGGATTTTTCTATGACATCAATACATGAATCAATTTCAAGCCAGGTACCAAAGCATTTAAATGACTTAGCCCCATCATTTGTTTAATATTTAGTATTCAAACTAATGGGACTATGATTTGAAGCAATAAGACTCAAATGAACCACTCTACTCTTTGGGAACAAAAATATCCAATTATTCTTAGCTAATCCCCTGTCTAATCTTTTCTCAATTCTTTCATTGTCATTTATATGATTAGACCACGTATACTTATACCCGGAAAACCCTAGATCAATCAGACCCGCTTGATTAATTGTCTGAACAGACCTATTCAACTCGATTTTATTGACCCTTCCTATCCCCCATGTTTTATCTTGATGTAAAGTTATGTTTAAATCCACAATCACCATTCAAAAAAGTTTATTAGCAATACTTATAGACCTCAAGAAATTCCAAGTAATACTTTTATTATAAGGATTCTCATATAAACAACTAATAACCTAATCCATTTTAGAGACTTGATCAGTTATGCAAGCATTTATAAAGAAATCAGAATAGTCCATAATTTTCAACTCTACAGTTTCTAACCAAGCCAGGACTAAACCACCTTTTCTTCTAATTGGGTCCACTATTTAATACTTTTTATACTTGACAGTTTTAAGAAGACTTAGCACATTATCTCTAGGTTGTTTTGTTTCACTAAGGAACATTATATTTGGTTGAGATGATTTAACCAAATCTTTAAAGTGTTCTCTAGAATATTTCTTGCCACACCCTTGACAATTCCAAAACAAAATTTTTAAATTTCCAAATTGAATACATTCCTTATACCAGACATACTTATGCATATTCAAACCAATGAGATCAATGGAGTAAGCAAAAACTCTATTAGTGCCACATTCATGACTACTTCTTCTATTTCCTAGCATGTTGTCATAACTTACCTTTTCATGCTTCCAAATATTGTTTAATAATATGTATCTAAACTCACTATTCATGCCGATGTTACCCAAACATATATCCATAAATAAATTGAAGAAGTAAGGTACCTGGTTATTGCTGGAGGCATTGTTCATCATTTCATTTCCATGTTCTGTAGCAGAAGATGGTAACGAATCCTCAGGGATGTCAAGGATGAATTTATTAAACATATCATATGGGGTCATCATTGGACTGGACAGAGGTACTAATCATTTGAGGATTACCCAGAATGATGTTGTCATCCCTTTGGCTAACAACAGGGCAAGAAGGAACTTTAAAGAAGATTTTTAACATATTGTCAGACATATTAGCTAAAGAAGTTTCAGAGAAAGTAGAAAGAGGATTTACTATTTCGTTTGTGCACTGTATGACTTCACTCTCACTTCCATGAACCATTCTAAACTTCTTAGCATTCTCATCATCATAGATTGGCACTTTTCTCTTGTACTTTCTTTTTTTCCTTTCGGGTTCCTTGATATTTACCGTGAAGTATAGAAGGGTTCCTACTTTGAGTTGATGTTAATTAGCTTCCTCTAGTCTTCTAACTGTTTCTGCTATATCAACTGTTTTACCTCCTTATTTTACAACCAAAGATCCACCAGTTCTTAAATCCATAATTGTCGGCCTATCTGTGATGTTGAAGGACTCAGATATGCTCACATGCTTCTTTCCTTTGATTATGTTCCTCTCTTCTATCATTCTTTTATCTTCCATTTGTTTTTTAGATTCATTAACTATTTGATCTGCAATCATACTAAAATCCTGGTCTCCTTATTAATCTTTTCAACAGTTGGCGAAGCCTGGGCATCGAGCTCTTGGTTGATTGACTCCCCGACGAGTAGAGAACTGAATGCGTCAATCTCACGCGGATATGCAAGATCTTTGAATCTCCTTTGAAAATAAAGCTGATTTCGAAGAAACTTTGCAGAAATAGAGATTTTAGGCGCAATAGAAAGGAATGCTGTCACCGGGGTGGGTGAACCCTCATAGATATCGGGTGCCCACATATGAAAAGGAACTGCAGTGATCTTGAATAGGAAACCTACAGCGATAAAGAGAATACAACGAGTTTTCAAGAAACTGCTCGAGTTTTAGCAAAAGCCGCTCTACGAGGTCGTATCGATTGGTTGAAAGGTCTGAAAGAGAACGTTGTTCTGGGGGGGATGATACCTGTTGGTACCGGATTCAAAGGATTAGTGTATCATTCAAGGCAACACAGCAATATCCCTTTTGAACTAAAAAAGAATATAGAATCGCAGGAAAGACTTTGATAACACCGATTCCTATTTCTCAATGATATCCCACGATCGAGACAATTGGCTGAATCCCGTGAAACCATTTCATAGAAATTCAGATTGAAATTTGCTTTTTCTATAACCACTTCTTCTTCGATTGAAGCTTGTGCTGCCTCAATCTCCATTTCAATTAGAGTTCTCTTACTTACTCTATGTTGACTCATGTATTCATGTCCACTATGTCCATAAGGACTAATAGTGTACCCCTCTTCCCCTTCATTTTCATTTCTTTTTGAACCATCATCTACTTGACCGATGTTATATAACTATGACTCTTCCTTCAGCAAGTAGCTCAATTTTATGATCCATAACCCTGCAAGACTCACCTATTCTCCATGGCAGGACATTATAGTTGACTGATACACAAACAAATTCATCTTGATTTTTAACCAAGACTCTTCTTGGTAACACACCAGTAACATTGATCTTTATCCGCATATTTACCGTCTTGTGGTATGGGGATAATCCTATTGGTTCCGCAAACCCAAACAATTTTCCAATTACTGTTGCCAAAGCTCTGAAAGCATCAGGTGTGAGAAATTGTTTAGGTATCCTGCATAAGAACACTATGAACAACTCGTAGTCTAAATTTATTGTAGCACCAAATTGAAATCCCTGATTAGGTATATCAATTAGGACAACTAGATAACCATCAAGAACCTACGACCCATCATCTTTAATCCTCATTATATCAATCTCAGACCAAAATTTATATATGTGCACATTGATCCTTGTTCCAAACTTTTGATGTTCACCTTTAAACATTGGCCATAAAGCTTTGACCAAATTTCTGATTCCGCTACTTGACAGAGAAATTGGTACCCTATTACTCTCCCCAGAAGACATAGAGAGTAATCCTCTTTCTATTTTTCAAGAACCATGTGTTTATCTAAGTACACTACTTGTTCTATTTCCCCCTTTATATTTAGGTTATTCTTCATGTTAACCACCAAAGAGTTCACAATCTCATAATGGTTCTCAGAATTTTTGGATATAATAATATTATATGTAGAAGCCATATGCAAATGACTTTTTTTAGGAACTTGTTGAGTTTTACATCTAACTTTATACTTAAAAAAACTTTGAAGTCCTAACAATCAGATTACCAACCAATTTCAGAGTAACCCATCGAGTGATCAAAAGGATTAGGTAGAAAAAGAAGATCAAAGCGAGAGAGACATGGATAGCCATGACTGAAATCTAAACCTAAGATCACAGAGAGAGAACTAATGCAAAAACAAAAGGGAATCAAATTAGAAATGAAAAAAACAAAAAAAGGGAAAGAGAACGAAAGAAACCAGAAGAAATCACTTCTCAAACAACAAAGAAATCAGAATATAGGAAGAAATTTATATAACCCATAAATTCTTCAATGAATCTTCTAATCATCATGCACAACACATAACCAACCACCCTACCTAACCGGTAAGGACGATTTTAAAATTAAATCAATTAGTAGTTACCTGAACCATATGATGATAAATGCACATCAACAAACCAGAGCAAGGATCAAGCCCATTCTACGTAACCAGATCTCACTTCTCCAAGTTGATTACGACAATACTTCAAAATAATCTAATTGAGCATTCTCAAATGCATCCAACCCTTATAAATCTCTAATCTTCAAACTAATGACCTAATTTGATCTTCAATATACTATTGCATACCTTATAGCATCCTCAACCATGAAAGGAGCAAACACCAAATACCAAGAGCAAATCCTAATTTTTTTTTCTCTTTTGGGTGGTCAAGCACAACAGTAGAAGAGGAAAATATGGTCAAACGCAAGTATAATCAGGCACAAATATAAAACGTGTATGTTGGTTGGGAGAACGTATAACCACGTGATTTAGGCGGACGTTATATCAACGCCTGGTGTGAGACGTAGTTTGAAGGTTCGTTTGATATCAAACGAAGTTTAAAAGTTCGTCTAGCAGACAAACATTCTCTAAATGTTCGCCTGACGAAATGGTGCTAATATTTGCGCCTGATTATAGGCGGTGATTTACATGCGTCTGACGGAGAGGCGAACGTTCGAACAACATGTGCATCAGGCGAAGTTTATATTGACGCCACACATAAGACGTTGTATTTTATGTTCATTTTCTTCCCATTTTCTTTTCAACAACAAACAACTAACCCTAGAAAAAAAATCGTCCATAATCTTCCAAGGTTGATAGTTTATAATTGAGCTTATGAAGATTAGGTTTAACTCACCAAGGTATGTAAGTCAAACCCTGTTTTAATGAATTTTAATGAATTTTTATGGGTTTTAATTATAATTCATATTTGTTGTACTATTTTGTTAATTAGATATTAGATATATGTTTGAAGATTAAAGGTATGATTATGGTACTTTATAATTAGGTTTTATAAATTTTAATTCTTAAATTGGGTTTAATTCTTAATTAGGTTTTTGCAAGTTGTAACTTGGGTTTAAAAAAATTATTTTGAATTTAGAATTGATTAATTTGAGCTGGGTTGTGGTTAAGTTTATGTGTCTAGAGATGGATATGTTTGTTATAGATTTAGAAGAGATATTTTGTGTGTATGTAATTATGGATGGAATTTTGAAACTATGAATGTTTATAAACTTTTAATGAATGTTTATGGAATTATGATGTATTTTTGTATAGTTGATAATTTGATTAGAGGATTACTTTGTTAATGGTAAAATTTATATTTTGGAGGATTTATGAATGTTTGTAAAATTAATTACTCGATTTAGAGGATTATTTTTTTAATGAGGCAATTTGTATTTATCTTGAATTTTGAATGTTTGTAGAGTTGGTTATTTGTTTGGAGGATTCACTCTTTTAATAATGAAATTTGTATTTTTTGTGGATTTATGAATGTTTGTAGAGTTGATTATTGGTGCATTGTGGTTAGAGGAGTACTCTTGATTATGAAACTTGTATGTATTGTTTGCACAAATACTGAACAGGGAAACGTCGAGATTCGTACGTCGAAAAAAAAACAAACAAGAAACTTAAAAGTGTTGCGGATCCTGAAGTGGACCCTAGTGTTGAAGTTATGGAGGTCTCTGTTCCCGGGTTCGCGAACTACCATGTTGTGGAAGATGGTAAAAAACACGCTTCGACAGATATTTCATATTCAATTGTTTAAAAATTTGGACCATGTGGCACCGGTGCCATAATTCAAAATGATTTGAAAGACGAATGATACAAAAGTAGTGAAATTGTTCTGATACACAAATAAAAGTACTGATGAAATGCTCAACCAATTTATATATATATATATATATATATATGTATATGAAAGATAGTCGTTACAATAAAATTAAACGGTTGGAAATTTCAAACGAAAATATTACCGTTATACCCAGACGCCCGTATAATCTACGTTTCACAACAGACGCACGTAATAACAACGCTTCACTCATATGCACGTAATACCACCGCCCTACTCAGACATACATAATATCACCGCCCCACACATGCACAAAATATAATCACGAGTCTCGTCAGACGGACGTATTGATTACGTCTGGTGGAGCAGGCGTTATATTAACGCCCAGCACAGATAGACATTATATTACCCCTTCACCATCATACGTGAATTATACAAGCGTCTGGCATGAGACGTGAATTATACATGCACCTACTATCAAACGTACACAATACTTGCGCTCCATCAAATTTGGTTTTGCTCCGAATTTCAGACCATTTTTGGTCCCAAACCCTAGAAAACCTGATCAAATATAGTTATAGTCCATCCCACTGTGATTGATTCAACGAGCAAACTTGGGTATAATCCATGTTTTGTTCTCATGACTATGGACGCTCATACTAACCAAAAGTGTAGAACCAATTTATGAAAACAAGTAGAAACCTCGAAAGGCAAATTAAATTTTGACGAAAGTCAATGATCTAGTAAAATTGTTAGGAGAGAGAATATCCGAACTTTTGTTAAATAATACTCCCTCCGTTCCTCATAAATTGAGCTAAATCAAGTTTGCACAATTCTTAAGGTAAAAAGGAGAGGGATATACTTTTAGGTATTTTTTACAACTATACCCTTAGGATAATAAATAGTAAAATTTAGAAATAATATATCTCTCAAACTATGTCATGAATACTTATAAAATTTATATCGTTCGAAAACATTTTAAAACACCTGCGTAACAAATAGATAAACGATTATCGAATTATACATATTTTTATATTAATAATAATTAATCGAAAAATAATTTTAAAATTATTACTTTATTTAATAAAAGAGCTTAACTTTTAGAAAATAAAATTTTAAACCGAAAAGTTATAAAGAACGGAGGGAGTATTATAAGAGTTTTTACAAGTTCCTACGGCATGTCTTCTCAAAATAGATGTGTGAATTCCTTGAGTCTCCTCCACTCATACTACATTAAAAAAAAGTTAAAACATTGGCCCATAAAAAAGGACATGAAAAGCAAAAGAGGGTCCAAAATTGTGTCTGGTTTTGTTCCAAAAGAACCTTTCATGGACTTGTGGTGGGGCACGCATTGCCTAAAAAGTGCCACTTAAATAAATTTCCATAAAGTAAGAAAAATCTAACGATGATTGAAAAGATGAAAGATTAACTGATGCAAAAAAAGCCTGATTAATTGACTTATGATTTGGACTCATTGTAAATGATCCATCATGTGGTAACATCTCAGTCTTCAATATATTTTTTTTTATCCATTAATACATTCTCTCTTACATACCAGATGTTGCCCTATCACTGGATCCTTCACAATAAATTCAAATAATGAGTCAATTAATTAATTTTCCATGCAAAACGTTAGTAGTACTAATATACAATTTGTCTTTCTATTTTTATCTTAAATTTCCACTTCCACTCAGTTGCTTGTGGACTTGCCCATTTGAAGAAAGGTTCCAAAATGGTTTTATACGGCTTCTATAAGTAGAATCTTCTTGGAAAGCTGCAGGAGCAAGTGTATATAATCTATGATATGCCAAGAGCAAATGTAGGTGCACTCACTTGATGGATTAGGAATCATCATGTGAAAACTTCATTCTTGTTAAATTTAATATACTCATAGAGATACTACAGTTAGTATATGGTGGAAGTCATGTTACCTAACTCTTATATCTTCAATCACAAGACTAGATTACGGACGGAAACTGTAGTGGTATCGGACTTCACTAATTGCTACGTTAACAGGCATGTGCCCGTCTAGCTCAGTTGGTAGACAGCAAGGCTCTTAACCTTGTTGTCGGGGTTTGAGCCCCACGGTGGGCGCATTTTCTTTTTATTTGATCGTGAGTTCGAGCCTCGCAGTGGATACATGTTATTTTTACAGCGGTAATGATACTTGTGCTTGTTTTTCAGCTTAGAATTTACCCAATTTCGTTTCCTAACAGTCTACTTGTTACCTTTACGAGGCGATGTCAAAGTTTCAAACTGATGTGGTTGGTATTCGGTGAGACTAGTGAAATTCGATAGACGCTTAAAAATGCCGGGACAAGAACTTATAGGAAATTAACAGCAGAAGAACCAAGGGTTTCATGGAGTGGCATCTGCGCCGTTGATGCTCGTCACCATATGCTAGGAAAATTATCTTCCATTATTGCTGTTTATGCCAAAATTCTCATCAACAAAAACAACCAAAGCATAGTCTAAGATAGACAAAAATGACTTTAACATAAGAGATTTAACGTGGTTCGGCTATGAATAGCCTACATCTACGGGTAATGAGACTTGAAGTTTTTATTCATCTTTCTGGGTTACAGTTGAAAATGAGCAAAAGAAAAGAGAGAATCCGGCCAAAAGTCCCTTCTCCTCACACATTAATTTTTTTATTTATAGGGTACATAAATGATGATAATTATTAAAATGCCCTTCGCCACATGTCATCAAAATCCTCCACATGTCGATGGAGATTCTTCTAAGGTCGCCATGTGTCGAAGAGGATTCACCATATTTCGCCATGTGTCAATGGGATCCGCCACGTGTTCTTATTGTCCTTATCTTCAAAATTACCTCTATCCAAAAGTTGGTGCAGGATTGACTTGGTCCACCGGAATTGACTTGGTGCATCGGGATTGACTTGGTCCAACGGGATTGACTTGCTCTATCGGGACAGTATAGATCGGGCAAAGCTGGAACGGGATTGTTGAGTCACTTCAGGAAATGATGACGTCACTTCGGGACAGGATGTATCGGGCCAAGCTGGAACGGGAATTGCTGACGTCACTTCGGTCCAAGTTGGGCTTTGGTCCAAGTTGGACTTCGGACTTGAGTGGAGTGCTCCTGCTTGCTCCTGTTAGGCTAGTTAGGCTGTTGGGCTTGATTAATTGCTGCGGACCAAGAATTCTTGAGCGGAAAACGTCATTTTGGTATCCACAACTTGCCCCCTGTTTCTATAAATCTCTGCTTCTTTCCCTAATCGTTTGACATGTGTCATCTTGACTTTTATTCCGTAATAACTTGCCCCCTTTTCTTAAGTTTATTTCGAAGAATAAATCTAAAGAAAATGACTTTAGTTACTTTTCGCTTGGCCTTGTCATGATAAAAGTATGAGCCTGATCCATTCAAAAATAGAATTTTGCATGAGGCCTTGCGCGGGAAAAATGTTCCTCAATTCAAGTGTTGTGACATAATCTTGTTGATGAAGAGTTTCCCAAATTTGATTCTTTGAGTCACAAATGCAGGCCAGAGTTGGTCGATTCATCCTTAGTTGTATTGTTCGATCAGTTGGAACGAGTAGGGCTATGAGAATCGGTCTTGTCCTACATGTCTATTTTTCCACCTCAAGTTTGGATGGAGTTTCCCCTTAAACGGTCTGGGCTGGTCTGCTTGGCTTGCGGGAAATGAAAGTAGTCTTGTTACGGGACTGGTGCGGTCCATGCTACGGTCTAGCTGCGCTCCGAACTTGTATTGCGGGACATCTGCGGTCCGGACTTGACTGTGTTCTGTGTCACGCACATGGCTGCGATCCATGTTTCGGTCCATGCTTCGGACCTAACTGCGATCCGTGTTTCGGTCCATGCTTCGGACCTGTGCTTTGTTGCGGGAATGATTGTATCGGGCTTGGTTGTGCACCGGACTTTGAGTACGGTCCGGACTTGTGTAGCGGGATATCATGGGTAGCGGGAATGCTGAGCTTTGCTGTCATTGCTGCCACGTGTTTGAGCGGATTTTTGGTACTTACAACATGCCCCCTTTTCTTGAGAGTTGTTCGAAGAATAATTCTTAAGAAAACTACTTCACGTCTCGTCCGAATCATAATGTGGTGGTTGATGTTGCTTATGCATTTTCATGTAATGTTGTATTTTTGTCGCTGCAAAATAAAATTTTTTCTACAAATATATATATATTAATTGTTAGTTTTTATCCGCAACGCATCTAATTTCTCTCTGATTAGGATGGGGTCCCGATAAAGTCTCCAGTCACGGAGTGATATCCAAGGAACACATCGCATCTAACTTCTCTCTGACTAAGAGGATATTAGGATGCAATCTTGAGAAAGCTGAACGTTGCGGGTTACGGAATTTTGTATCAAAGTGTATCTCCTTTCACGGAATCATGTCATGGGAATACAATGCATCCATCTTCTCTCTGGTTAGGAGGAAATTTGGATGCGGTCCCAAATTTGTCTCTAGCCACGGAGCACTCAGGAACACACGCCTAATTTTCTCGGGCATGGAGAAAACTAGTATGTGGTCCATAGATTTGTCTCTAGCCACTGAGCACTTAAGAACACATGCCTAATTTATCTCGGGCATGGAGAAAATTAGTGTGTGGTCCATAAATTTATTGTCTCCGAAGAGACTGTCTCCTGAATGGAGAAATATCGGTAAGAAATATACCTGAGAAGTATATGAGAAGTATCTTGAGAATTATCCGGATATTTCTCATTTCTCTTTTCTTATTTAAGATTCATCTCATATTCTTCTATATACATGAGAAGCATATACAGTAGAATATGAGAAGTATTTTAAATAAGAAATGAGGAATATCCAGATGAAATACCATTTTATTCCGAAGTAATCGTTATATAAGAGATCCGAAGTATACGAATATAGAAGTACTCGCCTTCCAGAAATATTTAATAATAAGTAGCAAGAGATACCCATTTTTGAATGATAATTCCCGTAGAAGCGTTTAGATTGCCGCAAGAAGTATAAGACATATCGAATGAAAATTCGTATCATAACTCATATGAAGTATAAGAAGTATCGCCCTTCGAATTAATATGAGAAGTCCGAAATAAATTGAAGTATTTACTGAATATTCTTCGTGTGAAGTATAAGCCATTTGAAGTATCATTTCTCAAAGGCTCATATTGAGTCAAGTTTTCCATGAACGTTTCCAAAGAACGTTTCCATGAACGTTTCCATGATACGCTTGAAGTAGTGAAAGCGCCAGTAATACATGGCTTATATGAAGTATCCATTAATTTTTGCTTTATGTTAAGAAGTACAAGACATATAACACAAAGTGGTGAAAAGTATAATATTTATTTAGCGCTAGTAAATTATTAAAATGAAATACCTAATTGGCCCGCAGTATTTAGCTCATTTCACAGCTAAAAATTTGGTTTCTTTATAGCATGCCCCCCAGTGCATCATTAGCGCATGACTGGCGCATCTCTGAAGTGCCCTTTATAGGTATCTTCACATTTCATAAAAATATCTTAAGCATTTCATGATATTGAATGAGTACAAACTAAAAATGATCTTCATGCTTTTTGTTGCATACCACTGTTAAATATAATCAAATAAATTGGAATTTGTTCAGACTAGAAATACATCACATTAAATCGATAGGTTGCTATCATGGTTGATTATGGGATTAACTATCATGATGTATGATATCATATGTGACACAGATGCTGTTGAAAGCAATTGATCAGTTAAAAATAAATGATAAATAAGAAAACGGCTTGCAATATTCAAGCAAAATATGAACAATGGGTACTAGTTGAGAAAATTTTATCATTTAATTCATTACACAGATGTTCTATTTATAAATCAAGTAAGCTCACGCTTTTTAAGCAATTAAGATAAATCATGATTCAATCGTTTAAAGTTGATAGTTAAGAAGCATTCTTAAATTTAAGTTGCTACTCAAGATATGCAATTGACATAATAATCAAATTTTTTAAAATAGTGTACATTTATCTTTTAGAAATGCTTGTGGATCAGAGCGTTGCGGGCTTGACTGGATGACCAATTGTTGAATCGCTCCTTTTAGAAATGTTTCAGTAAAATGACCAATCAAGGAATGCTTGTGGAGATCATCTTGATTTGATACGCTCCTTTTAGAAATGCTTGTACCCAAATATAACTTGATTGGAAAAAAAAATGACACATCACGTGCATGACCAATTGTTTCATGCTCATACAAAGATGAGCACCTAAAATCTTTGTCGCCACATCTTTTATGAAAGAACTTAACAAAGTCAATAGCAACATTCCAAGAAGTGATTCAAAAACTCTTGGAGAGAATCTTAAAGTTTGATTCAGGAACCTTAGTGTAGCATTATATAGCATTATGGTACTTGAGGAGCATCAACATCCTCAGGCGTTGACCTCAAAGGCTGTGATGAAGATGAAGGCTCAGAAGCTACATCTGGTTGTGTATGTTTACCAGTTTCCTCTACTTCTGAAGGTCTTTCCGTTGTTATATTCACATCAATTATTCCTTTGCTACCACCAAACGAGAGTTCATGTCCTCCTTGTACAAGTGCATCAGAGTTCCTGTGTGGTGTAGCAAGTCCGTTGTCTGAGGCTCTATCGGGAGTAGCAGGCAAACTGTTTAGGTGGAGTTTGATCTCACACTTTGACTCCTGTCGATCTCACACTTTGAATCTTGTGAGAATCATTTGTTTTCTGAAACGGGTCTTGTGTTGATGTTGTTGCTTTATCTTTAAATAAAAGACGTCCATTAGCTAAAGACTTTGAGCGTCCTTGTGTTGCATGATCCAGTCATCAAGTTGAGAATCTTGGGCAACTTTAGTGCGGAAACTTTATTGTCATCATTGCATACTTTTGCCTTTCAGTTCCGCTTGAATAACTATCACCATGATCAGAGCCGACACTACTCGGTGAAGCTTTAGATTCATTTCCCGATCAAGTTAACACGTCATCATAGTCAAGAGGGTGTGGAATTAAAGAGACAGCCGAACTTGAAGTTTGCTCAGGAGGCTCTGGATGCTGGTTTCAAGATCTTCCAGCAAAACACGATGGGTGGAGGGATAGCAGAATGTGAAGGCTATAGTGGTCCAGCTGCTGCAGTTCTCCATTAAATTGTGACCATCCAGTTGGATGGCCGTAATGAGAAGTTCATGTTTCTTAGTTGTTCATCAGCATCTATTGTTCTCAGCAATATATCTTCATTTGCTTGCAGCTCAAAGCGATAGAAAAAACAGAGTAAGAAATTGATAAGTTCGAAAATGAACTCAAGCAGTTGAATTCCGAGCTTGACACAGTCAGCAATTGTCCAGCCATAACTGATACGTTGCTGCTAAGTTCTGGAATAAAATCTTATGAAAAAGTTACTGCCGATTCTATAGTTTTTCCTGCTGTTGAACCATAGCACAGTCACTTCAAGTCAAGAAATTTCACAAAATGCCTTGCGTGCATTCTGTTGTTGATTTACACATGGAGTTGTTGGTGATTTGCAACACCACTCAATCTTCTTTCCTGCATTCATATACTCATTCGAGACAAACCCAATCATTTAAATCATTCATTTAGTCATAAAAATTGTAGCAGTTAACTTATAAAGAAAATTTAAATCAAACTAATGAGAAAAATTCCCAAATCAAGTTGAAATTTTGATGCTTGATGTTTTCAAAATTGAATAAATGGTTTTGTAAAACATAGTTTTGTAATAGTTAATCTGGAAACAAAATTGGTTTTGAATTGAAGTTTTTAGAGAATGATTTTTAGACAAAGCTTAAAATTCATAAATAAAAGTTAAACGAATCAGTTCAAAATTTTTTGTTCGAAATAAAGGCATGGATGAAATCATTAGATCAAGAAATCGAGATGAAATCAATGTTTTTGGTTAAGCTTTAAACTGATGTTGCTGTTGAAATCTGTTGTTGATGTCGATTCTCGTTGAAATTGTATCTGATGGCAAGCAGTTCTATCTCTTCTCTGAACATTATCAGGCTTGGTTATTGTATCCTTTTCTCCATTGTTGATGTTTCCGGTGTGTCAGGTTGGATAAATCCATTAGACATCCCTGTTTCTAGCGCCAAATTTATACCAAAATTCTCATCAGCAAAAACAACCAAAGATCATAGTATAAGATAAACAAAAATGACATTAACACAAGAGATTTAACGTGGTTCGGCTATGAATAGCCTACATCCGCGGGTAATGAGACTTGAAGTTTTTATTCATCTTTCTGGGTTACAGTTGAAAATGAGTTAAAGAAAAGAGAGAATCCGGCCAAGTCCCAAAAGTCCCTTCTCCTCACACATTAATTTTGTATTTATAGGGTACATAAATGATGATAATTACTAAAATGCCCTTCGCCACATGTCATCAAAATCCGCCACATGTCGATGGAGATTCTTCTAAGCTCGCCATGTGTCGAAGATGATTCACCATATTTCGCCATGTGTCAATGGGATCCGCTACGTGTTCTTATTGTCCTTATCTTCAAAATGACCTCTATCCAAAAGTTTGTGCGGGATTGACTTGGTCCATCGGTATTGACTTGGTCCAGCGGGATTGACTTGCTCTATCGGGACATGATAGATCGGGCAAAGCTGGAACGGGAATTGTTGACGTCACTTCAGGAAATGATGATGTCACTTCGGGACAGGATGTATCGGGCCAAGCTGGAACAGGAATTGCTGATGTCACTTCGGGATATGATGACGTCACTTCGGTCCAAGTTGGGCTTCGGACTTGAGTGGAGTGCTCCTGCTTGCTCCTGTTAGGATAGTTAGGCTGTTGGGCTTGATTAATTGCTACAGATCAAGAATTCTTGAGCGGGAAACGTCATTTTGGTTCCACAACTTGCCCCCTGTTTCTATAAATCTCTGCTTCTTTCCCTAATCGTTTGACATGTGTCATCTTGACTTTTATTCCCTAACAATTGCCAAAGAACTTCTTAGTGTACAAAAAGTTTTCGTCAAAAATGAAGTATCTTTGTTTTTTAAGGAAGAGGGTGTGCACTAAACCTTCTCATGGTCCCATTCATTTCAGGGCTCCTGCTAAGATCCTACTAAGGGACCATCTGTGGTATGATTCCACACAAGATCAAACGTGAGGCAGCTGCACTTGCTCAGATTTAAGGCTTATGAGGCTATCACACCACCTTATGACAACACTAAGAGGATTGTTATCCCTGATGCTCTTAAGGTTTTGAGACTTCAACCTGGACACAAGTACTGCTTGTTGGGAAGACTCTCATTTGAGGTTGGATGGAGTCAAGCTGATACCATTCAAGGGACTTGAGGAGAGAAGAGAAAGGCCCAGGTAGCCTATGAACATAAAAAGCAGTTGAACAAGTTGAGGCTCAAGGCTGAGAAGACTGCAGAAGGACAACTTGGTGCACATCTAGATAGACGCATATATAGAGAGAGATGACAGGAGGTGATTATTAAAAACATACTTCCAGTCCTGGTTAGCAATTCGAAACTTCGGTATGAGAAAGGTATGAGAACAGTTCGTGTATTAATCATTTGAGCAAACTGCAAATTATGTTGTTAATCATGCGGCATTTGGAGAATTTTAAAAAAAAATTAATTCGCGTGCGTTCTACATTTATGAATCCGGCATAAAAAGTTGGGCGTATAATTATATATTATGATGGGGACACGTGCACTTATGCTCTGGGTAATAAAAACACATTTTAAGTTAAATGGGCCTACTAACTAAAAAGTTGTGGGGCGAACTAAACGCCCGACTATTCGGGACAAGAATAATCCGTGAATAAAATGGTAAATTCATAAAAAAAATACGAATGTAGACCGGCCTTCAGAAAGTGCGTGAACGGGTTGCGAATTTATACGTTACCGAATAATATGCGAATTTATACGTTCCCGAATAATATACGAATTATTCAGCGAATTGCTAATTGGGCTTTCAGTTGGGAGAGAACAAAAAAACACATAGCTTAAATGTAAATTGGAACACATGGACTGTGATAATGTATACTTGTAAGCGTATTAATCACACCAAAACTTCAAAAGTGCTAACACATTGCTCTGTATTGTCATACTTGATCACCAAATTCATCAAAAAAAGATTTCTCACTGATTGTTGAAAGAGAATTTATAGGAATTAGTTTCATCGTTAGACCCTCGCAGACTAGAATTCGACTGGCAAAAAACCCATTTCATTCACAAGGATATTCATGGTGCCTATTAACTTATTCTCAGAAATTATCATACAATGAGGACTTTTACTAAATGCTGCTTGAATTTGCATTTCAGAAAAACCCATCTCTTGTAAATTGTAATACAACTAAAATACATAAAACCAGTTTCATGAACACAGAGTCACACAGTTATCCAAGTCAATCTGGTTTATTTAGGCGAGTTTACAGAGTAAGAAAAAGTAACAAAACAAAAAAAGTCACATAAAAGATAGCCGAACTGATATAACTGTAACAGATGCATATTAAGTTATGTGGTATATAGACTATAGAGTATCTTAACAAAAATAATAACTGCCAAGGCAACATCTAACGATACTGTAGAACTTTCTAAAACATTTCTCCAAACATATTGAAAGGATTTGAGAATTTGCACAAGTATGGCATATAATGAAAGAACAAAAAAAACTAAAACACAAGAAACATCCAGATACAACTGCATCGACTGAAGAAATAAAATGACGCCATGCACTAAATCGAATCAGAATGGCTAAATTCAACTCAATCCTTAACGACGACGTGTTTTTTCAGAATATTCTTAATCATTTTACTCATGTCGCTATAATTGACATAAAATGTCCAGATTGGGATACATCTCAAAAGACGCTCTTCTATATTGTAGGAGGTCATGTGGTTGCTAACAATTGACAGCTCCATCGATATTTGCCGTTGGCACTTGGCAGTTAATTATTTTTTAAAATATCAATATCTTCCCCATGAGTAAATCATGTTAATAATCGATACTGAATTATAGTATAAGTACACATTGGTCAGATCCAGGAAGTTTGAGACACTCTTTTTCATAGCTAAAACTTGTCTAACTTATTACCATATCATGTATCATCCTCGTACAAACTATTTAAACAAAGCTGTGACCATCGAGCTTCAAATTATCATTATAGTCGTAATCACATGAAAAGAACTTATTAACTGGAGGTCCAAAATAAAAAAAAAAGAAGTTTTTGGACCCAAATTTTTAATATCCGGTCCTTCACACATGCTAGATTTTAATGTGTTTTTTTTGAATACCTAAATTATCCCTCAAACAGTTATAGTATATAAGAAACATATTTTCAAGTTGCCATAAACATCTTGAGCCAAAATTTGAGATCCGATTTTCTCTCTTCTGCATTCCCTTTTCTGCTGCTGCTGCTGTTTCTCTGAGAATTTCGATCTATTGTTTTTTGCGAAGATCTTTGTTTGTGAATCAGGTATGTCATGTAATCAACTTCTCTGATTCTTTCGATTGATTTTATTTTTATTTTTTTGTTTGTTATTCAACTGGATCATGAAGAACAAAAGATTCTTCTTGATGTTTACTATTTTTCTTATGTTAGTTTTCCTGATTTTATGTTTTTGTTACTTCTCTGTATGTTTCATTTCTTATCTTGTTAAATTTGGTTGATATATTAGTTTTTAAGCTATTTTTTGTGTTTCTTCTACTGAATCTTGAAACAACAGATCTGTTTTTATGTTGTTTTTACTTTGTTATTTTGGTTTTGGTTTGATTTACATATTTTCAGTGTATGTTATCTTTTCGAATTACTGTGTTTTTTGTTTCTTTATGTATGATCAATCGGTACATATATGGCGTAATGATAAAAAACTATTTATATTTTGTTATATTCATATATATAATCATTTAATTTATATGATCTAGCAGTACATATTATGAATACTGGAAAAAAAACTGTTTAGATTTTGTTTTTTCACATGCAGTTGATTTTTACATTATGAATCAGCAGTACATATACGTAGTACCGAAGATAAAGGCATTCTTTTGTGTCTATTAGTTGTTTCACAGATATCTCATTTTTCTGTATATATGTTTGTGCTAATTTTTCATTGTTTTTTTTCACATGCAGGTTCATTGTTTCTCAATTTGTTTGATTACTTTGTGGATTGTGAATCGATTGATAATTTCAGGTTAGTTTCATGTAATATTATGTTTATTTTTATGATTTTAAATGTGCATTTATGTTTTGTTATGTTCATATGAGTTTGCTATCTTTAATGTTCAATTTCTTTTTTCACAGCTGAATCAGTTCATATTAGTTGTACTGATTTTTTTGGTTGTGCATTATCTATATGTGTTCTATTTTTTCCTAGTGAGTATCATACTGGACATTTTATGTTATTGTTTATTTATCATCATAGTGATAATAATTTACGGTTTATGGGGGTCGAGGGGCAATGCCCCCTCATAATCATTATTTTCAGTATTTTTTGTGTTTTTCTTCTTAAATATGTGTGTATATGGTTTGTAATTGCTTTTTGTTTCATTAGATTATATATGGAATGGTTTTTTTATGTTAATATTCTAAAGTGAAATTAGTGTATATTTCTTGTATTGTTGTTTTTTTGGTCTATTTGTTCATTTGTTTTGTTGCTGTGTTTTAGAGATGTTTATCTTATATTTAGATCATATTTACAGGTTTAACATGTCTGAAAACATGTCTTGCAATTTACATGTTTATTACAAACAATATCATTTCGCTTATTTGGTTACCTTTGCTTCAACTATTGAGAATTTGAAGTTTTGTATCTATGCAACATGGAGCACATTGAATTCTTCTGATATTGTCATTAATTTTGTTCAAGATGGTGTTAAATTTCCATTTTTTGCTGACTTTTCCCTCCATGGCCTTGCTGCGTTGTATTTTTCCAAGAATGTACCGTTTTTTGAATTGCATGTGGATTGTAATTCATCTGTTGCATCTAGCTCTTCATGTTTTAGTGATGTGGACAATAAATCAGAGCTGATTAGATCTGCTAGAGATAGTTATGAAATTGATGGTAAGGAAGTTTCCAAAGTTCTTCTCTCGGATGAGTGGGATCATATATTTGAGGATCCAAACAAGTTATTCCGTGGTGGTGTCAAAGCCGTTCGCCTAGCATGTGAGAAGTATTGTATGAGGACTGGGTATATGGTTAAGAAAGTGAAGAATGATGGAGAGAGGTATAAGATGAGATGTAACATGGATGGTTGCTCGTGATGATTCATGCGGTTCCAATTGATTCGTCTCTTAATGTTTTTAGGATTAAAAAGTATGTTGGCAGGCACACTTGTGGCACTGAAACTAGGTTGAGGAGTCCTGCTGTAACAAAGAGGCTTATCAACCACCTCATTCACGATCGTGTGATGCATAACCCACTGATCAAGCCTCGGGAGATCTAGGATTACCTCAAAGTTGGGCTTCGCGTGAACATCAAATACCACCATGCATACCATGGTTTGGATATGTCACACCAACAAATTTTTGGTGATGTAAAGTCTTATACCGATCTTGTTGGGTTTGTCAGTGCTTTAAAGGAAACCAATCCGGGAAGTTTTGTGGATTTTCATTTCAATGATGCAACTCATAGATTTGACGGTTGTTTATCACTTTTGGAGCTTGTATTGAAGGTTATCAATATTGTCGACCAATGAGCTACTGTGATGCTACTTTTCTGACTGGGAGGTTCAAAGGTGGACTTATGGCTGCGACTTGTGTTAATGGAAATCAACGCAAGTTCTTTTTTCAGTATGTATTTGCTGCACCGTGTGTTTTTTCATATATTTTCTTGTCTCTCTTCTTTTATCTCTTTGTTCAAAGTTTATAAGTTCTTGTTTTTTTTTCTTTTCCATGAAATTTCTGAGTATTTTTGTAGTTTATATGAGTATAGCTTTTATGTATTGTTCTTTTTTCTTACAATGTAACCTGTATTTCTGATTATTTTTACAGGTTTATATCTTTTTATGTTCAGAGTTTATAAGTTCTTGATTTTTCCATGAACTTTCTGAGTATTTGTTTCCATTTTATATGAGTATAACTTTTATGTACTTTTCTTTTTTCTTACCATGTAGCCTATATGTTCTATTTATTTTTGTAGGTTTCTATTCTTTAGCATTTGCATTAGTTCCTAGGGAAGATGTTGATAATTGGCATTAGTTTATGCTCAATCTTAAGAAAGTTGTAGATCATCTCCCTATCAGTTTTATGACTGATCGTGGTGAAGGGTTATTGAGGTCTATTCCTGCTGTTTTTCTTAAAGCTCATCACATCTTTTGTTTCTTACATTTAAAGCATAACTTGCCCATAAAGAAATATGATGAGAAATATAATGAAGTGCAAGCATCTTTCAAGAAAGCTACGTATGCGCTTTCACCAGCAAGATATGAAGAAGCACTTCAGGAAATGGTTTTAATGGGTAGGCCACGGGTTGCAGCCTATTGCCGTAATATTCCCAAGGAGAATTGGTCTAGTGCATACTTCACAGGATGCCGGTATGGTCAGACTTCATCTAGTATTGCTGAGTCATATAATAATTGTATTCGCCTCGACAAGAAGTTTCCTGACAGTGCTCTTGTTGACATGATCAAGTTTTTGTTTTATTTTTGGTTTTGTGTTTTATTTGTGTATATATTTTTTAAATAATTTGTCTTTTTTGGTGTTTTTAAGTGTGCTTTTGTTTTATTTTCATACGCGACGTGTTATGGAAATGATGTCAGAACGACGTGAGGAAAGCTTTTTGATAGACCCTCAACTTCTCACTCCCATCTATGAAACTTGGCTTAAAGAGCACATTCAAATTGGTCGTATTTCGAATGTGAGTCAGTCATCTGGTGATGTCTATGAAGTTCATTCTCCCAGGTTAGTATTTCGCCTAATTCAAATTCTCCAAAGCATATCATATATGTACTGATGCATGATAGGTGCATAAATCATACATTTAAGTAGTTTTTCCTGACCCTTATTTGCTATATTTGAGTGAATTACTATGTTTTATTATTACTTTCGAAGTTTAGTTGTCTTTTCAGGTTACAGTTCAGAAACCTGCAGAATGGAGCTGTATGAGAAGAATTACCAAGGAGCCAGTAAAAATCTTCTGAGTTTAGGCCTTTCACCCTCCACAGTGTAGTAAATTGAATTACGAAGCCAACGGCGAAAGAACAGGTCATTCTGATCTCGTATGAGGAAGTTATGGGCAAAGCCACATGGTGGTAAACTAGCTTGTACTGCTAGCGCCCAGGCGCTAAGTTGGATGAACCGCAAGTGCTAAGGTGCTAAGTGGTTAGTTGGAGGTGCTAGAGTGGTTTGGTGGACTAGTGGATAGCCTTGGTGGAGTAGTAGCTAGCTTGGGGAAGTCATATGGGATTAGGAAAGAATTTGGAGTTGCTATATCTTGTTGGGATGGAATAAGGAAACTTAGCACATTTCCTAATTCCACTAGGATTGTGAAAGTGGCTAACTCAAGTTCTATAAGGAGAACTAAACTCTTCTCATGGAAGTCTTTTGGTGGAGTTGGGACACAAATATTGGAAGAGATATCCTCTCACGTAAGAATAGCTAAAAAAGAGGAAGCCACTCACAAAACAAAGGCTGGACAGTTTCACGTACAAGGAGTTTGCTGGGCAGAAAAGTGGGGACTACACGGTAATGTTGCTGAGCTAGAAACAAGGAATTCACGTATAAAAGATAAGAGAGTTTTTGCTGCTGGGATATCATCTCATATCACATACAATACACGGTGAAACCATACAGGGATAGAAAAAAAGAAGACAGGCGTAAACAACAAGAGAAAAAGAGGCTGCTGGCCACTTTTTCCATACAGGCGATTCTGCAGAAACTCTTCGTCGTAATTCTTCCGGGTTTGATTGTATCTTTTAATTATTTTCCATGGGTTTTAAGAAACCCATGATGAGCTAAACCTTTGTTTATTGGTTAGGAATGTAATCTGAAGTTCGAAGACATGTTTATTAATTGAATGGCGCATATCTCATGATTTCATGTTATTTTTAATATCGTTCATGTTCTACCGAATATAGTGTTATACATGATTGATTGCTGATTTATTTGAGTTGCAAATCAGGTAAATAAGTATTGATATCTACAACTAAACTGAAGTTCTGAGAGTCGATTCTGTCGAGGGACTCCGGTTACAAGTAGTATAGCATATTTGTTAACGACGGGATGTTGCCATACGGATATGTGTAGAAGCTTGACCTAAGTTGAATCCGAGTGGCGAATTGCGCCGGGTTACTTAGATTAACCTCAACTCACAAAGACCATAGCTATCATTGGATTGAACTCGAGTGGAGGTACTCACTCAGGTTATCCGGTGCTAAGAATTCAAAGGGTGGAGGTACTCATTCTTTGATGATATTAGGAGTTTTGCCGAAGTAGACGAGATAACTGGCTACTTTAGGGTTTTTGGTATTACTAATGCATGAATGTTGAGTATGCTTTGATTGATAACATGTTGGAAAAAGGACGATGAATTCTCTAACCAATGCTTCTCTCCCTGATACACGTTTCTATTAATTTGCTTTAGTTTAATTTAGCTTAATTCACAACATAAAACCCCCCTGTTTACTTGCGTAACTAAGAATAATAACAATTTAAGTGCCTCTCTGTGGGAATGAACTTGTTCTTATTTGCTATACTTAAATCTATTTTGGAAGAGTAAGAACTCGATTATTTTGGTTGATTACGACACGACCAAATTTTGGCGCCGCTGCCGGGGAGGCATAGCGGATTGTTATGTATTTTTTGTTTCTTTTTCTTTTTATTTTTCTGCTTATTTTTCTTGCTGTTTTTTTTTTCTTTTTCTTTTCTAACCGAATTTTGAGAATTTTTTTTTAGGTACTCGTCCATGTACAGTGCACAGAATCAAGCTTATAATAGTAATCAATTTAGTTTTCAGCCTCAACATTATGGTAATTTCCAACCATATAATCACAACCAATCCTTTGGTTATGACCAATATTCCACGTACCCGTTTGACTATCCTCATACATATCAACCCTCTAGTGGTGGGTATGTAATTGAACAATCTCAGAGATGGGAGGATAGTCATACTTCTAATGATTCTTCTAGTTTTGAACAGATGCGCACCATGTTAACAGAAATGACGCAACTACTTCAGAGGAGCACTGCTCAACTCGAGGAACGGAACTGCTCTAACCTTCTTGTGCACAAGAATGAATATGTGATCAATGATTTTCAGCCACAAGAAAGGGAAGAAAATTATGCTTGTGATGGTTTATCTAAATCTACTCTTGATCGTAATTATGATCATTCACCTATTCAACGGGATGAGACAAGGTTTAGAAACTCTATCACAAGTAATGGTGTAAGACTACCAAGTTTGAGAGAACTTGATAGACGGTTTGAGCAGTTGATAGATGATGAGGCATCAAGTGAAGAAATTGCAGAAGCTAAAAGAGCTTTAAGAAAGGAACGGGATCGACGTTACTCTATGAGATACGATGATGAATTTGAACCTTTCGAAAATCCTGACACCAGTGATGAAGTTACTCCAACTCCAATTCTAGTTCATGATGATGATTGTGTAGTTGACTCGACTCTTGATCTTAATAATGATCATTCACCCATTCAAAGGGAAGAGTCGTGTTCAACAGATTCCACTGTAGTTAATGGTGGGAAGCGTTTGAATATCAGTCAACTTTTTCAGATATTACGCGAGTTGGAAAATGACGGAGCACCGGAAGAGCTTCTCAAAGAAATTAGTAAGACCATTCATATGGAAATTAAACGGCGTTCTGACAAAGGTTGGGAAACCGATGAAGATTCTGATTACGGTGAGTCTGAAAATGAAGAGGAGTGTGTTGAGAATGAAACTGAATTGATTAATACTGTGGAAGACCCAATTGAACTTTCCGAGGATGATATTAATAATGTTAATGCTGAGATTTTTGTTGAGGCAGTACAGTCAGAAAGTTCGATAGAGGACCACGACATACAAGAGGTAAGTAATTCATTACAAATTTTTGAAAAAGAAAAGGATGCCGTAAGTCAAGAGAATTTAGAAGGTTTGACTAAACCTTTGTTTATTAATCCTTTTCCTTTACCTCATTTTGGCTTGAATATACGTGCTTCAGAAGTACTAATAAATCACTTTGCTTCTAAATATCCATTGTTGGAAGCACTTGATTCTCATTCTATGCAGGTTAGCAAAGAGGAGTCTATAGAAGTTCCCGAATTCTATGTTCTTTATCCACTTCCGAGTGTAGAAAAGACTAAGTGTGGGGTAACTTCTATCGAGCGATAACTTCACTATTATTTTCTTGTATTAATATTTTTTTGAAGTTAACATTTGCAATGCAGATTGTTTTATGGGTTGATCCCCAAATTTTCAGATTATTGGTCTATGGGCGACCAGACAGTCAGGCTGAAGACGTTAAACTAAGCGCTAAATGGGAGGCAACCCATTGGTTTTGTATTTCTACATTTTTCTTTTGTTTCTGATTTTATTTTTAGAGCATGTAGAATTTCCCATCTTGACGTTACATTGGATGATTCAATTTACATTGAGGACAATGTAAAGTTTAAGTGTGGGGGAGTATTTAGGCATATAGATTTTTAGGTAGAATTTTTAAGCATACACACATTTGCATGAAAACCTTCAACTTTTAGAGATTTTAGAGTCACTTAGCATACGGCTAGCTACGTTTACATACGGATTTCTACTCGAAACAACTGAACTTAGAAATATTAGAGAATATATTCGGAGTGCTTAGTTTTTGAGAGGCTAGAGCTGACAAAAATAGACCTAAACTGCCGATAGAGAATACAGTGTTTGAGTTGTTGATCATTCAATACCCATGAGTGAGGCACCAGACCTTCAATTATACGTTTAGAGTGTTTCATCTGCGCAAATTCCGGGTAGAATGATGAGCTACCTAACCTCGCACCAATTTCAGCACTATTTTTTTTTGATCTCTTGAGTGCTATTTTTATCAATCATGAGGGTGTCATCAGAATTGCTAACTTTATCTTGTAGTTTGGTTTGCAGTTGGCATCGTTCTCTCGGCAACAACAAGTCCATAGAAACGTATCATCATCAACAAGCGGAATATCAAAAATCTGAAGAAAGTTGAATAAAAAAATCAGCAACAGGCGTAAAGAAAAAATGGCAGTAGCGTGAAAGAAAAGTGCTGCTGAAAACGTAAGAAAAGTTCTGCTGGAAACGTGAAAAAAAAGTGCTGCTGGAAACATAAAAATGCTGCTGAAAACGTGAACAAAGTGCTGCTGGACGTGAATAAAAAGAACGTAAAGAAAAAGGCAGCAGCAACATGAAAAAAATGCTGCTGAAAACGTGAAAAAAAAGTGTTGCTGAATATGTGGAGAAAAAGAGTTACAAATTGTCAAGTTCTACGAAGTTCAAGAGTTCATTATCTACAGTCGAGACCAAAGACGTTTCTATGGGATGTTGGGAGAATGGTGCTGATTGCCGACCGGATGAGAAGGTAAGTAACAATTCCCATCTTCGCATAATGGTTGATTTCCTTTCTTAGAGGTCACTAGAAAAATAAAAAGGGGTTCTTCCTCGTCCCACTTTCTATGGGATAACATCTTAATATGATTCGGAAGGTTACCTTTCCTTCCTACCAGTCAACATGTGTAGGCCTTCTATCTTTATTCTTGCCTGCACATATGTGAGAACCATAAAGTGCGTATTTTGAGTGTCAAATTCATAAAACCCTATTGGTGAGGCAGAATTATTCGGTCACTCTCGAACCGGGACTCTTTTATTTGGTGGTTTTCTCCAAACTCAAGGATTAAGTATGAGAATAATGTTCTTTATATTTCCGACTTCTTATTTTTGGTATGTAGAAACTTTATGTCTTCGTAGCTATTTGGATGCAGGTGCTTTGGAAAATTTGGAAGTTGAAGTAGGTTTTGTGGGTACATCTCTGGTAAACTCTCACGAGACTATAACTCGTCCACTAGGGACACCTAGGGGTTTAAAGGCTTGTTGCACATGCTAAGTGTAACCGTTTACTCGACGAAACGGAGTTGTATTTTAGATTAGTTTAGATTTGTAGTTTGCTCGAGGACTAGCAAAAGGCAAGTGTGGGGGAATTTGATAGGTGCATAAATCATACATTTAAGTAGTTTTTCCTGACCCTTATTTGCTATATTTGAGTGAATTACTATGTTTTATTATTACTTTCGAAGTTTAGTTGTCTTTTCAGGTTACAGTTCAGAAACCTGCAGAATAGAGCTATATGAAAAGAATTACCGAGGAGCCAGTAAAACTCTTCTGAATTTAGGCCTTTCACCCTCCACAGTGTAGGAAATTGAATTACGAAGCCAACGGCGAAAGAACGAGGTCATTCTGATCTCGTATGAGGAAGTTATGGGCAAAGCCACATGGTGGCAAACTAGCTTGTACTGCTAGCGCCCAGGCGCTAAGTTGGCTGAACCGCAAGTGCTAAGGTGCTAAGTGGCTAGTTGGAGGTGCTAGAGTGGTTTAGTGGACTAGTGGCTAGCCTTGGTAAGTAGTAGCTAGCTTGGGGAAGTCATATGGGATTAGGAAAGAATTTGGAGTTGCTATATCTTGTTGGGATGGAATAAGGAAACTCAGCACATTTCCTAATTCCACTAGGATTGTGAAAGTGGCTAAATCAAGTTCTATAAGGAGAACTAAACTCTTCTCATGGAAGTCTTTTGGTGGAGTTGGGACACAAATATTGGAAGAGATATCCTCTCACGTAAGAATAGCTAAAAAAGAGGAAGCCACTCACAAAACAAAGGCTGGACAGTTTCACGTACAAGGAGTTTGCTGGGCAGAAAAGTGGGGACTACACGGTAATGTTGCTGAGCTAGAAACAAGGAATTCACGTATAAAAGAGAAGAGAGTTTTTGCTGCTGGGATATCATCTCATATCACATACAATACACGGTGAATCCATACAGGGATAGAAGAAAAGAAGACAGGCGTAAACAGCAAGAGAAAAAGAGGCTGCTGGCACTTTTTCCATACACGCGATTCTGCAGAAACTCTTCGTCGCAATTCTTCCGGGTTTGATTGTATCTTTTAATTATTTTCCATGGGTTTTAAGAAACCCATGATGAGCTAAACCTTTCTTTATTGGTTAGGGATGTAATCTGAAGTTCGAAGACATGTTTATTAATTGAATGGCGCATATCTCATGATTTCATGTTATTTTTAATATCGTTCATGTTCTACCGAATATAGTGTTATATATGATTGATTGCTGATTTATTTGAGTTGCAAATCAGGTAAATAAGTATTGATATCTACAACTAAACTGAAGTTCTGAGAGTCGATTCTGTCGAGGGACTCCGGTTACAAGTAGTATAGCATATTTGTTAACGACGGGATGTTGCCATACGGATATGTGTAGAAGCTTGACCTAGGTTGAATCCGAGTGGCGAATTGCGCCGGGTTACTTAGATTAACCTCAACTCACAAAGACTATAGCTATCATTGGATTGAACTCGAGTGGAGGTACTCACTCAGGTTATCCGGTGCTAAGAATTCAAAGGGTGGAGGTACTCATTCTTTGATGATATTAGGAGTTTTGCCGAAGTAGACGAGATAACTGGCTACTTTAGGGTTTTTGGTATTACTAATGCATGAATGTTGAGTATGCTTTGATTGATAACATGTTGGAAAACGGACGATGAATTCTCTAACCAATGCTTCTCTCCCTGATACACGTTTATATTAATTTGTTTTAGTTTGCTTTGATTTAATTTAGCTTAATTCACAACATAAAAACCCCCCTGTTTACTTACGTAACTAAGAATAATAACAATTTAACTGCCTCTCTGTGGGAACGAACTTGTTCTTATTTGCTATACTTAAATCTATTTTGGAAGAGTAAGAACTCGATTATTTTGGTTGATTACGACACGACCAATGCATCATATATGCCATTTTTTTAGTTTAGCATATATGTACCGATGAATCCTGATTTTAAATGCAGAAAAAACTATTTTATTTTTTTGCTCTGGTAATCTGAAAGTTTAAAAATATATTATGGGTTGCTTGTACTTTTTTTTTTAGTGCTTAGACCAAAATAAACTAGTTTTTTTTTTCCAGTACTGTATATATGTACTGTTGTTTTCTGAAGCATAAACAATCTTTTCCACCAGTATAAAAGTTAGATATTGGTTGACCATTGTTTCAAAAACAAAATTTAGTCAAAGTAAACCATTTTTTTTCAGTTCTGCAAATATGTACTGTTGTTTTTCTATGCGCTTATCCGTTTTTTATGTGCAGGTTTCACAGTGTTAATTTACTGAGGCAGACTTGTACTTGCCAAAGATGGCGTGTGTACGGGTTTCCATGCTACTACAGCCATTGCTGCAAAAGGTGATCGACACATTGATTACATCCATGATTACTTCAAAGTTACTTATTACAGGAAACTTTATTCTTTTGCCATTAGACCTGTTTCTAATCATGACAAGCCCGATAAGTATGCTTATGAGGATACAATTTTACCTCCTATTCAACGAGTTCCTCCAGGTAGACCAAAGGAAAATCGCATCAGAAGTGCATGGGAGAAGTCCAAGAAGCATGTCACATGTTCAAACTGTGGTGTTAAAGGTTACCATAACAAATCTACTTGCACTGTTATTCGTCAATACCCATGAGCTTTAACTTTCATGTTTTCTTTAGTACTCTTTATTTGGTAACATTTCCCAGCTTTTAGTGGCAAAGTACTCTGAACCCAGTGGATACTGGTTACTATTAAGTTTCAGCACTATTAACTTTCAGTATTAAGTTTTTTGAAGTACATGTATTATGTACTCTTTTATTTTTTGAGGAATAAAGTATTCTATACTCAGTTTAAGAGATTATTTTTTAGATTTATATTAAGAGATTAAGGTTTTAGCATTATTAAGCTTGAGACCTATAAATTTTAGCTTTTCTTGTTCAGTTTTTTTAATAATACAGGTATTATCTAATCTTTTTTCATTTTCAGAACTTAAACTGTGTGTCGACTGTTAGCATATGAATATGTTGGTTCAGGGTTCAGGGGTTAAGGGTTCAGAACTATAAATTTTAGGTTTTTTTGTACAGTTTTTTTTAAGGTACATGTATTACCTACTCTTTACATTTTTGCTGGAACAAAGTAACATGTATTCAGTGAATAGATTATTCACTTTTTTCATGTTGAGTATTATGTTCTCATCCTGCACCTTCACAACAAACACCATAAGACACTGCACATACATAGATTAAGTAGAGAAACAAATACCATATATTCATAGATAATTGTTCGAACGACACATTCAACAGTACTACTAAAACAAAGGAAAATTATAACTAGTAATTAACCAATGTGTTTCTAAGATCATTCTTATCATGCTAACAATTACTGCTAATTCAAAACAAGACCAAGTTTTTCAGTGTAGATGATATGTACTGTCAGATTTTAAGATAAAAATCAGTTTCATCACTTGGTTTCCAACTCTCCTCAGGAGGAGTTGCTGAAAGCATCCTGCAAGCTAAAGAGACCCTTTTCTGTTGCATCTTCTCTTCGAGTTGTTCGTCATCTCCCAAACTCTTGTGGACTCCATCCCTGAACTCTTTCTTGGACAGTTTTTTCATGAAGTGCATGGCATAAAGTGCACAATTTGGATGTTCACCTTGTTGTGGTGCTGGGTATTCGATCATCTTCATTTTTACTACTGTTGCAGCCTGGTGGTTCTCCAAGTTATCCATAATTGAATCCAAGCAGAATTCTGCCATCTTATAAGCATTGCTCAAACACCATTCTAGGAAATAAACTTGCCATGTGTTGTAGTGGACGAATTCCCTTTTCATGCAGTCATACACAAGAAGTGTCCAATGTACATTGTCATGGCACATGGGAATGAGAATCTTCTCGATTTTTTTCGGCATTCACATAATTGGTTTAACAATAACATTGTTGGTTCCTCCTTTACCCACTTTCGGGTCTTCAAGATAAAACTGAAAAAGTAACTAAAAAGAAAAAAAGAACTAAACATACGACACTTACCCAAGCAGATGGATCAATGTGCAATCCTGGTATGTATTTCCTCTCTTAATCAACCACTTGCACATTATGAAATGCTTTTTTTGAGATTGTACTGAGCTTAATTCATCAGGTCTGTCTCCAAACTTATGTTGTGTATCAAGTCTTCAACTGTCTTAGCAAATATGCAGATATGACCATCATCAGTTTGTACTTTCCAAACATATGAGCTGCAAGTTCAAATAATCATTTATTTTAATCAGTATATCAAATATCTACTTAAATTTTAACATCAAAGTTATAGGTAAGAGAGACTCACAATATGGTTCCTTGCACAAAGTGTGGAGAGAGTATCTCTTTTTGATCTGGCTTCAATATTGAGTAGTATGGAGACTTCTCCAATTTCTCCAGCTTTGTATTAATCTATTTTTCTTGGGAGGTTCTTTTGCTTTCACTTCTTTTCCTTTCCATTTCTTGGTATTCTCTTTGGTTTTTCTTTTTTTTTTGAACTTTTCTCTCTGGTTGATTTTCTTCCACTTTCATTATTGGCTTTCTCTTATTTATTACAGATAATTCTTTTCCACTGTCAGAATCAGAATCATGCTTCTTTACTGGATTGTTACGGGTAACCGGCCTAGTGTTTGTATTGGTCGTTGGAGCCACTTCCTTCCTTTTCTCAGAAATTTTTAGCTTCAGTCTCTTCGCTAGTGGTACGTCATCTTCAGTTGACATCTGTCTTTTCCCAACTTCTGCAACCTTCAACTTTTTGAAAGTTTCCCTTTCCTGCATTTTGTAATCCATAAATTCATGTTATATTAAATAAAAAGAAAGTTTTTAAAAATGAATTTGATTTTTCAGTATAGTCTATATGTACTAGTAATTCATAATCATATAAAAATGAAAATATTTTTTGAATACAAGACATATGTACTGTTGGATCAGTTTCTTTGAGTATCAGTTTTGGTTTAACATAGCATTTAACTTATAACCCAATGTGTGTTTTACCTTTTCCTGTTCAGCAAGGACTTTGGGAGCCACATCAGACGCTTTAATATGTAGCTCGTCCATTATCTTTTGCAATCGCGCTTCCTCTTCTTTTTCAGCAAGCAACATACCACAAGTCTGTTCCACCGGCACCTGCATTTTTTTTTGCAACATATCAACTATTTTTTTTTATAATTCTTTTATGTTTATGTAGGGAGATAAGTACCAAATACTTTCACAACACTCATCGTATCTTCATAACTTTCGCCTTCTACATGATGAACTGTGGGTGACTTCCTATCATTCTTTCTTTTCTTCTTCCTTTCTACTTCATTGAATGGAATAAGTTCCCAAGGTTTCCTTTGTTCCTGCATTTGTGTGGGAGCTTGTTATTTTTAATTTTTTTCAGTATGACATATATGTACTGAATATCAAGATATACATACCTTTTGTTGAGGTTGATGTGGTGGAGGCTCCTGAGGTTTAGGTTGTTGAATATCTTCATCTTTTGAATTTGGTTGTTCATGTATTTTTTATTTGAAGCTTGTTAGATTTTATTTTTCTCGGAACATGCTCAATTTTTTTTTTCAGTATAGCATATATGTACTGAATGTCAAGATGTACATACCTTTTCTTGATGTTGCTGTGCTGAAGACTCATCAGTTTGATGTTGCTTAATCTCTTCATTTGGTTGTTCCTGTATTTGTTTGAATCTTGTTAGATTTCATTTTTTTCGGAACATGCTCAAAACAATTTTCAGTATGGCATATATGTACTGAATGTCAATCTGTACATACCTTCTCTTGATGTTGCTGTGCTGAAGACTTATCAGTTTGATGTTGCTGAATCTCTTCATTTGGTTGTTGCTGCATTTGTTTTGCATCTTATTAGGTTTTATTTTTCTCGGAACATGCTCAAAACAATTTTTAGTATGGCATATATGTACTGAATGTTATATGTACATACCTTATCTTGATGTTGTTGGGCTAAAGACTTATCAGTTTGATGTTGCTGAATATCTTCATTTGGTTTTTCCTGCATTTGTTTTGAATCTTGTTAGATTTTATTTTTCTCGGAACATGCTCAAAACAATTTTCAGTAAGGCATATATATACTAAATGTTAGATGTAAGTACCTTGTTGTCTTGAGGTTGCAGTGTTGAAATCCCATGAGGTTGGGGTTGCTGAAACTCTTCACCCTTCTCATTGGTTTGGTCTAAACCCAAAGAAAATATTGGTCGTGAATCTTGTGATGGAGGATCCAGATTATTAGTATAGTACTTCGCGAAGATTTGAGTAGGATATAGTTTTTACAAGCTTTCCAGACTACCCGTTGATGGGTACTTTAGATCAAGAGATCCTAGAGACAATTGAGAATCATCTTGCAAAAATGAATTGTACTCACCGAAATAAATCCCTTTTCCATGAATTGTCAAGTCGATGAGCCTTTTCAATGATACTGGTTGCACTTCTGTAAGGTTAACCAACTCAGAAACCAAAGGCATAAACTGCATACGCGACAACATTTCTTCAACTGAATTATCCTACATAAGATAAATTACAAACCAAACGTTAGACGTTAAGATAAACAAACTGTCATATGCAAAAATAAAATGAGTACAACATAAATTAAAGTAAACTTTATCTCTATAAGAGAATTAATTGCAGCATCTATACTACCCATCACTGTTTCTAGTGCTTCTTTTCCAAGGTCAGATTTTTCAGCCTGGTAGCAACATTTTTTTTATTTAGTATAACAGATATGTACTAACAATTTTTTCAGTATAGTAAATATGTACTCACATTAATGTAATGATGGAATAAATATAACTTACATGTGATGGTTCTGGCAGGTTTTTTTCCCCTTGCATCTTTTGGACCTCTTTGTCCAAATCATTTCCAGCCCAAATTTTGAATTATGAAACTTCAACCGGGAACGTGTGAGATTTTTATCAGCTGAAGTAGAAGTATCTATTTCATGTTCACCGGGTGCGACTTCATTTTCATGTTCACCACTTGAAAGTTCTTGCTCACCCTCAGTTTCTTTCGGAGTAGTAGTACTTGCAGTTGGAACTTCTGAATTGCTACTCAAATGAACCATGTCTTTTGAATCATCGCTCCATGTTTCACTTTCAGTTTCTGAATCAGTATCAGCATCTCTTGGTGGGTAATCTTTGACATATATATATCACTTAGGAGCTGTTCTAGTTTCTCTTTTTCAATTATTTCTTTTTTCTTCTTTCAAGCTTTGCAACTCAGTCCATTTTTCAGCGATTATCAACTTCAAATTATCTTACTTCTCTTCTTCACCTTCACTCACTTTTTCCTCATGTTTAAGCCTTTCACAAATTTCATTAAAAATTCATTTTCAACCTCAGTATACTCCTCTACAAAACCTTAAGAAAACTAAATATGTGTTTTAAAATGTTAGAACAATGTCTTTTGTGAATTAATATGTTTGTTAGAATATCTAGTACAAGAAATATGTACTGTTTTTTTTTATTTGTTTTACTTACCTTGTATTTTGAAGATTCCATATCTGCCAAAAATGTTTTAGATATTTCTTTTATGTTCCACTTGCAGCTCTTGGAAGGTATCTCTCTGTTGGTAGTGCCACTGGGTCCACCAGTTTAGTATGTTCGGCATACCAAAGCTGTGAACAAAAAGAACAAATATGAGTATAGTAGATATGTTATAGGCACATTTTTGTGTCTAAATTACACTCGATTATCTGTTTCGATAGTATTCGATTTTACACTTATTATGTCTTTTTATGTCTTTGTAGGTATTTTTGAGAAATAAACATTTCCGAAAAAATTGGCTCGAAAAGTGTTAAAGGCACCCGGGAAAATGGATTAAGGCACCCACACTTTGGATTGGGGGCACCCCCTTTTACATTTCAAAAACCGATTTTGGCGGGAACCCTAATCTTATCGAAGAGAAACTTCTGATGACTATTTGTACGTGATTTTAGGGATTTTTGGTACTTCCATTTGACCCAAAAGCAAGAAGAGATCAAAACAAGATCAAACACATCAAGCAATAGTGATTCATGCCGTGAAAATTGCTTCAAAACCGTGTCACAGCCGGAGAAGAAAAATTCACGCTGTAACAAGATCAAACACGTATTCAAGTTGGATTTGGATTCTTCTTTGAGTCCTTATCAATTAAGGAAGATCTCTAGGGTTTGTATACCCTATATACCAAAGAGAAGGGCTTAATTCGGGAGGGAGAGAACCACCGAAAAAAGTATACAGACAACACCATTTTTCTGATGCTGCTCACGTGAAGAAGAAGGTGAAGAACAAACAGCTCCAGCGAACTGTCGTTCATTATCGCTGGAACTGTCGCTATTTTTCAGCTGCTTCAACAGTTGTCTTCATCAGTTACACTTACATCAGTTGCTTATTTCCAGTTGCTTTTCTGCTGCTGTAACACGCTGAACCACTTCACTGTAACGCTTATAAGCATATCAAATCAGCTGTGTTACTTCCTTTTAGCCTTTGTAAACACTTTTTGAGCAATGAAAGATTGTTTTGAACATATTTTCTCTACAATGAGCTAATCACCATCACTGGGACGACGAAGGAAGCTTTTTCTCCAATAATTAAGTGGTAAATATATTTTTATTTATTTATTTATAATTCTTTTATTATTATTTGCATGGAATTATATTAGAAAAAAAGGTTATTCTTAAATAGTTGTGTTCTCTTTTGATGGGTCATGCTTAGTTAACTACTCTTGATGTCCCATGCTTATGATTTACAATTATTCTTTTAAAAACCTATCTTTGGCATATTCGGATTAAATCGGAAAAAGAATTACATGATTTTATCACTTGATTTATTGGTTAAAAGTGGAATCCTTAGTCCTGTTCTTCCCCATATTTTAAAAATCATCTTAACTTTAATCTGTTTTATTTTCTTTTATTAAAATTAGGTCTAGAAATTAAATCTTCACAAGTCTGAGAATCGAATCTTTTTACCACTATATTTTATCACATCAATATGTACTCAACAAAAAATATGTAGTAAAAATAACTTAAGTAACAGAAATTTACCAACAAGTAGACGACACAGCCAGTAATGTCTGCTGGAATATAGTAGCTGTCATTGATTTTTACTCCAAGAAATTGTGTATCAGCTTTGGCCATGATACAGTCTTTGAGATTTCGAGATTGTCAACCAAGCCAAAATAATTCTCAGTCAAGGTATTTGCATCCTTTGTGGTGAAAAATAAAGTAACACACATAAACATGCATATAAACTTCACCAAGTCTTCATTCTCTTCTTCGTTTTTTCCACTTTTTCCACTTTCTTGATTCTCTTCAGATTCTTCATTGTCCTCACTTTCTGCATTTTCTTCACTTTGTTCACTATCTTCACCTCCATCAGATTCTACATTGTAATCTTTTTTTTTTCTTAGGTTGAGTTTTCTCAACAAGTTTAAGAATATCATCTTGGATCATCGGTCTAGTAACTTTTGCACTAGTTCTAAAATACCTGATGCAGAAGTATTTCTTTCTCCATCCACCCCCACCCATGAGAAATTTATCTTCACTTTTCCTGCCATTCTTGGCATCTCAAAAATAACTGCCATTTGCTCTGGAATCTATACGAGAACGTATTTTTTCTCTCTTCTGACGAACTCAAACTTTAGCTCTCGCTTCACCCGACCCCTCTTATACACTGTACTAACTTCTTCACAGCTCCTTCCAACTTCTCCCAATGACCTTCTTTGAAGTTCGTGTACCAGAACACAAGGAATAAATTTCCATAAGATTGTTCACTTATCTTTTCCAACTGGGCATCACTCAATGCATGATTTTTTTATTTGATCTTGCTAACAAGAGTATGTAATGCTGTCAGACCAGATCTATATAACTTCCTAGGTTTTTTTTGCATAACCTTATTTGCAAAATAAACTAGTTCAGTTTCAGTATAAGATATATGTACTAGAATTTCAGTTTCTAAATCAAAACAAAATTAAAGTCCAAGCATATATATGGTATGAGAGATATGTACTGTAATTTTAAAATAACTAAATCTAAGATAACCATGTTAGCAAGCATAAACATGTTGAATTCATCAGTATGGAGGATATGTACTGCAAATTTATAGTGCAGAAACAAATTAAAACCACATAAATATGGTTTTGTGCAAGCATATAAATAGTATATCATTAGTATGGGAGATATGTATTGCAATTCATATTGTATAAACAAAATAAAATCAAAAATGCAAGCATAAACATGGTTTCTATTCAGTACTGGATATATGTACTGGTGGATCAAAACTAAGAAAACAACTTGCATGTTACCTGATAGGGTTTTTCAAGCATAAACAATCTTTTTCATCAGTATATCTGATATGTACTGGTGGATCTTTGTCTCCAAAACTAAAAATAACAACTTGCATGTTACTAGATATGGTTTTTTCAATATAAACAATCTTTTCCACCAGTATAAAAGTTACGTACTGGTGGATCAATGTTTGGAAAACAAAAATTAGACAGATTAGAACATTTTTTTTTCAGTACCGTATATATGTACTACTGATTCATACAGTGAAAATCAATTTTCATGCAGAAATAAGTGGGGAATCTATGAATGAAACCAAATAAAACCATTGAAAAACAACAAAAACAAACTGAATTGGAAAAAAACACAGTGGATTATCTTTCTTTCCTTTCTTTACTATTTTTTTTTATCTTTTTTCAATTTTTTCTTGGTACTGGTGACTCTTCTTCTGTCATTGGAGCCGTACTGCCTTCCTATATCAGTTCTTCTTCTTCTTCAATCCTTCTACTAATGCGTCTGGTAACAACCATTTTCTTTTCAATTTTCATCTTCAATGAAAAAAAAATGAAAACCCTAGATTTTGATTTTGGGGTTTTGTCTGACTGAATTTTATGAATCAAACAAGAAATCTTTGATGTGTTGTTGTTTATTTCTATGATTTCATCATTTGTTGTTGTTTGTTTCTTTCAATTCAAAAAGAATCAAAGTTTTTTTTTTTTGAACGTTATAGAATCAGAGAGAGAATGAAGAAGAATAAATGCTGCAACGGTTATGGGAGTTAATGAAAGGGAATGTGGGTTTTTGTTGATTGTGGGAAAGAAGGAAACATGGTGTTTTTTTTTGCATTTGTTTCACATGTTTGGTGCAAGGGTGATTTGCGTCATTTCCATGTTTTAAACAAATATGGACCTAGCTATAACTATTTTTTCTGGTTGGACCTAGTTATAACATCTTATATGATCCTAAGAACTATCATTAAATTTCCCAGAAATGCCGGGAGTTTGGACTCTTTTTTAAGGGCCTTCCTATTCGAGCCCAATTGTCTATCATTTTGAGGAATCAAAAACACTTTTTTAGGGGTACACATGTCAGGCCGTTTTTTTTTGTCAAAACCGTAGGCCGAACTGACCCCTAGTCGATTTCCAATTTTTAAACCGTAACCGAGCCGATCAATATCCGGTTTGGGCTAAAATTGATCCAAGTCGGCTCGATCGGTTCTGGTTTTCAACTCAGTTTATGTCCCCTAAATCTTACAGATCTTAACTTCATCCCTTGTAACGTGAAATACAACAATTTTCTTCACTGAATTATGACAACAACTTATTAACTATTAATTTTTTCACGGAATCATGACAACAACTCAATTACATCAATGTGAAACATTTCCCAAATCTCTTTCTTGCTTTGAAATCAACCCATAGAAACTTATCTCAATAACTCATTACAATTGATCTTCAAAATAAGTAAACAAAGTAAAATTAAAGAAACAAAATAAATTAACACAAAGATTCATCAATAAATTAGAAAACAAAGTAACATGAAAAAAAATCAATATTTTTAAGAACCTTAAAATTCTAATATAATCTTAATCTTTAATTATGTTTTTCTCCCAAATCGAAAGGTGGTGGTGCTGGTGATGGTAGTGTAGCAGATGGTGGCGTTGGTGATAGTGGTGTATCAGATGGTCGTGCTGGCGTTAGTGCGATATTAGGTGGTGGTGTTGGTGATGTTGTGTTGGTAGTACGGGTTATAAAGGGGGAAGAATAAAAAAAAGTAATTGAAGAAGGAGATGAAGATGGTGGTGATTGTGGTAATGATCGTGATGGTAAGTGGTGGTAGTGACTGTAAGAAAAAAAAAGGTGAGTGTGAAAAGAAAAAAATAAAAATAAAAATAAAAAGAGGTAAAAGAGTGGTTATTAATTTAGGGTTTAGGTTAGTTGATAGTTGTATGCGAAGAAATGGAGGGTTAGGATTAAAATATATTATAAAATTAATGGTCATAGATAGTCGGTTCATGTCGGTTCAGCTCAGTCCGTATTAAGGGTCAAGTTGTTAACCGAGCCGAGAATCCCTTAATTGTAAATCTTTAAACTGTGACCGACCGTTGGATGTACGGTTCGGCTTGGTTCGGTCTAAAAATAATCGGTTTCCTATCTGGTCGGTCGGTCCGGCCGGTTCTTAGGAATGTGTGAATTGTGCACCCCACTAATATCGGGATGCACATTCCGACCTTCTTAATTGTAGGTTGAGTTGGAAATGGTTTCACTTTTTATTACCTTTTAATTCTTTTATAAAATTGTTACTTAATTAGAAAATTAAGATAAAATTCTTAAATTGTTTTCGCTGTTTGTTTTCTTATCTCTCTTATTTCCTTTCTGTTTTCACGCCTAGTATTTAATTAGAATGACATTTGAATCAAGGAATCATTCAAAAACATTAACACAGAAGAAAATATCAATAGTCATGCTCATTAAATCTGGATGAATTTCAAGACTTTACATCACCAAAAACAAACTCACTCCCTCTAAAAACTCTCAATCCTCCATATTTCACATACATAGTAATTAAAGCATCAGTAAAATCAATACGAGATTCAAACCTATACCTAATAACATGAATATGAATTTTCTTTCCTCTGCTCAAATCTATAGTAGTTATATTACACTCTGTGTATACCATTCTGTTACACAATTGTAACGGTCTTGTACATTGTCCTGTTTTTACTGGTCTATTATTGTGTGGTTGTGAGAGCTATGTCAGAAGAGTATAAATACTCCTATTTGTTGTACTAGATGGTTGTGTAAGTTCATTTCACTAATCAATATATTAATCATTCTATATTGATATCAAAGCAATTGTTCAATCCAAATTTTCATCATTTTTATTAACGGAGTTCTTTCTAGGTCAAAACTTTTTCGAGTGATTCTCTTTACTTCTTCTTTTATTCTTTTGAGTTTCACCTACTACTGCTGCTTCTCTGTGTTTCTTAATAATTTATTTCTTGATTTTCCTAGTTCTTACAATTCAATCTTTCTACTTATGTTATTTCATCATCTTGAAACAAAATGGAAACTCGATCTATCTCTAAGGTTCCTTTAAATTAGTTAACAAACATTATCACACTCAAATTGAAGAAGACAATTATCTAACCTGAAAATCATTAATCTTTGCGCTCCTTAACAAATTCAGAGCCACAGACCACATCACTGGTGATAAAGAATATCCAGATGAGTTCACTTTTCGTCACAAAACCAGAAACAACATTGTAAATCCAGCTTACGCTCTTTGGAAGGATGAAGATTCAACTATTATATTATGGCTTAACTCTCTACAACGTCAAATTCTGTCATTCCATATTTTGCCGGAACAACTTCTTCACATAAATTATGGTCAAATATTGAAGCTAGGTTTTCTAAGCTTTTTGCTACTCATACAATCCAACGTCCTACTAAGCTTCAATGTATCAAATTGGGAAATGATGCAATTTCAACTTATTTCACTGAAATCAAGGAAGTTGTGGATGCTCTTGTAGCTGCTGGATCTATAGTAAGGGCCAGTGAAATTGTTGTTAACAGTCTCTCAGGTTTGATCTCTTCATTTTATGCTTTTGCTACTTCAATTAGAGTTAGATATCGACCTGTTACTACTTTTGAACTTCATAATCTTATTCTTAATGAAGAGATTGTTATTACATCAAAATCCAATTTTTTTCTCAATAATTCTGAAAGTAAGGCATTTCTTGCAAATAACAAAAGATACTACTCACAAACACCATTTAGACCACAATTTCAACAACAATAATTTCGATATTCTACTCCAATGATGAGAGGTGGCCACAGTCCCAACTATAAAGGTAAAATACCTTTTTATCCAATATTTAGAGGAGATTTAATCAAACTACTTTAGACCTTCGCCTTCAGGTTTCATATCTACTCTACCACCTAGATCTATCACTTCTGGTGATGATGTGCAGTGTCAGATATGTGGCAAATTTGGTCACTCTGCTTCTGAGTGCTATAATAGGTTGAATTTTACATATCAAGGAGAATCTCCACCTCAGAATCTTCATGCTATGCTTGCAGCAGAAACATCTTTGGTGAAAATCCATGGATTTCCAGTAGTGGAGCAAATAACCATATTATTTCAGATGTTTCTCTTCTTGATGAGTATACTCCTTATGGTGGTTATGAATACATCCAAACAACTAGTAGAGAAGGTATCCTTATTACCTCAACTGGTTCTGCCTCTTTTACTATTTATAATAATTATTATTTTCAACTTCACAATGTGTTGCATGTTTCTCAATCATCTAACAACCTATTGTCAGTTTACAAATTTATAACTGATAATAACTGCACTATAAATTTTTGTCCATCTAATTGTACTGTACATGATCTTCAAACTGGGAAGATTATGTTGCATGGACCTCATGTCAATGGCCTATATACAATCAAGTTTACTCAACCACCTCAAGCTCTTGACATCAATAAAGTTTTTGTGCTATCAGGCATCATAAACTGGCATTCCAGTTTTCAACTAGGCAAACAGTATGTTACTCTTTTGATAAAAATGTAATAAAAACACCACTATTTTGTGAGTGTTGTCAATTAGGAAGGGTTCATAAGCTATCTTTTTCTATTCAACTCATTGTACTTCTAAACCTCTAGATATTTTCACATGGATCTGTAGGGTCCTGCTCCTGTCATGTTTAATAGCGGTTTTCGATACTATGTCAAAATAATGGATAATTTTTCCAAGTTTTGCTGGCTATTTCCCTTACATACAAAATCTGATTTTAAGACAATCTTTTTTAACTTCAAAACTCAAATTGAAAATTCAGCTATGTGCAAAAATTATCACGATAAGAACATGGTAGGGAATTCATCAACAATCAAATATCATCATTCACTTATATGCATGGAATCAAGCATGAATTCACTTGTCCATATACCTATGAATAAAATGGAGTTGCAGAGGCTAAACATAGACGCACACTAGATGTGGGTAGAAGTTTTCTCATTAAAGCCACCTTACCTGATTCATTTTGGGTAGATTCTTTAATGGCTGCAAACTATATAATCAATAGATTACGTGCAAGGAGTATTCAGTTTCTATCTCCTTTTAAGAAATTGTTCAGGAAACAACCAGATTTTTTTTTGAGAGGCTTGGGATGTGCCTGCTATCCATGTCTTAGACCTTACAAATCTAACAAGTTGGCTTCAAGAAGTTTTCCTGGCGTTTTTATTGGATATAGTGCAAATCAGAAGGGTTATAGATGTTTGGAGCCAATTTTTGGCAGAGTTTTTATCTCCAGGTATGTGGTCTTCAATGAAGAAAGCTTCCCTTATTCTTTTATTATATCAACAACGCCTACTTTTCAACAATTAGTTTTGAGTCATTTACTTGTGAATAACCTAGCAACCTCTTACATCCAGATATCACTACCATCTTTGACAATTCTCATTTGAATACTTCTTATCTTACTACTCCAAATTCAAAAGCACCACTTTCTCTTGTACCATATGTTCCATTTGTTGTTGTTCAAAATTACCATTATATGAAAACAAGGGGAAAATCTGGTATTTCTAAACCTAAGATGTACTATGTCACAAAACATTTGCTCAAATCTGCTATTCTCAGCAATACTATTCCTATTACACCCACTTGCTTCTCCTAAGAAAATAAAAATCCTAAGTAGGATAAGTCAATGAAACAAGAGTATGATGCTCTCATGGATGCTGGTACGTGGACCTTAAAAAACCTACAACTGGCCAAAATATTGTGGGATGCAAATGGGTTTATAAAATTAAACAAAATGTAGATGGCACTTTAGACAGGTATAAATCCAGGTTGATCGCCAAGGGATTTCACCAACATGGTGATCCAGACTACAATGAGATATTTAGATCAGTTTTTAAGCCTACAACTATCGGGTTAATTCTTTCCTCAGTTGTTCAATTCAATTGGCCAATTCAACAACTTGATGTTAGGAATGCATTCTTGCATAAAGACCTTCAAGAGGAAGTTTATATGTCTCTACTCAGGGCTGTATTGATCTATCCAAACCAGACTATCTATGCAGACTACACAAGTCCATTTATGGTATGATAAGTTGCATAATATTCTTATTTCAATGGGATTCTCTTCTTCAGCTGCAGATCACTCACTTTTTGTACAAAAATGTGGCACTAGAATTTTAATATTTTTGGTCTACGTAGATGATAGCGTTTTAACTGGTAACTCATCTTCTTATTGTGTTGATCTTATCAAATCTTCAAGTGCACTATTTCCAGTAAAGAACTTGGGTTCACTTCATTACTTTTTGGGTCTATAGGTGAAGAGAAATGATTCTGGCATTTTTATCAGTCAAACCACGAAAATGCATTGGATCTTCTAAAAAATAAAGCTAGTTGGTGCCAGGTGTTGAGTGCTAGTGATGGTGAGTTACTCTTTAACCCTACAAGGTATAAGTCTTTGGAAGGGGGTTTGCAATATCTTATATGGAAAAAACTTGAAATAAGTTTTGTTGTTAACCAAGTTTGCCAGTTTTTACATCAACCTATCGATAGACACATTTTTGTGTCCTAATTAATCTCACATTTATATTGTTATTCCTCGATTTTTGTACTAATATTATCATTTTCTATCCTTTGTAGGTATTTTTGTAAATTAACAATTTTGGAAAAGATGGGCTTAAAAAATACTAAAGGCAACCCCGAGAAAGTGTTAAAGGCACCCTTAGATTTGGATAATGGCACCCATACCTTGGTTAGGGGAGCCCACTCCTTCTTCTTAAGTTTCAAATAGAATTTTGGCGGGAAGCATTATTTCTCTCACAACAAAGAGTGTGATCGAGATATTGGAGGGAATTTTGGGCTTTAAGACAAGATATAATCTTGCCTAAATTGAAAGAGACATGCATAGTTTAAATATAACAAAAATATCTCGTCTGTGTAAAAGAAAAAAAAGAAGAAAACAGAAAGAAAAGATATTCTCGGATACTCAAATAATGAATTGATTCTCTGAGATATTATTTTCGAGTGAGAATAAGGTGAAGCTTAATATTATCTTGTTCTAATTTGGAAACATCATCAATAGAATTATCTGCCAAGAGAAGAAGTAGAATCAATCACCGAGATATTTGTCCAAAAGTTTTCAAAAGATCTGCCGAGATTAATACAAGATATTCTCGAGATTTGGGAGGTGTTGGTCGTTGTAGTATAAATAAGAAACTATATAGAGAGTTTGGGAGATATTAGAGAGGCTACAGAGCGAGAAATCACGAGTTCAAAAAAAAAAGGTTTCTGCTGCTGAAGAACAAGAAAAACAAAGAATAGGCAACGGTTCCTTCAACCATTCTATCACGGTTTTTTCATCCTAACTGCAACGTTTATCTTCAGCTTTGCAACGTTTATCTTTAGCTCTGAAACACTAGCTTTATAACAGTGAGTCTGTAACGCCTATAAACGTTGTAAACTCGTTGTTTTATTAATTTTAATCCTTTTTAATCTTTGTAAAAAACTTTTGAGCCATGAATCAATCTTTTGAGATGTTGTTTATCATGATGAGCTAATTCTCACTTAACCAAGGCAATTGAGGAAGCTACTTACACATGATTGATGGGTAATGTATTTTTCTATTCACTCTAGTTTTATTTTTAATTCACTTAATCACTGTTTTTGCAGAGTTTTAATTCGAACATATGATTTTCTTAATTATTTTTCATTCAGTTTGATAGGTTATGCTTTGTTAAATCATTTGATGACCTATGCTTAGGGTTTACAAGTAAAATTTAAAAATCTGTCTGATTATTAGTGAGTTGAGATAAACGAGGACTTAAAGATAACTAGAGTTTTAGAAATCTCGGTAAACCAATTCAATCATGCGTAGTAGTGGAATCTAGTGTCTTGGTTAATTTTAAAGTCTTGAAATCAATTTTTCATTTAAGTTTTGCTATTTCTAGTTTAGTTTTAATTCTTAAGTCTAAAATCAAAATCTTCACAAGTTTTGAAACAAACCCTTTCTTACCACTAAATCAAATACACCACCTACAACAGTTCATCTTATAGCATCTAAGAGGATTATGAGATATGTTAAAGGTACCATGGTCTACTTTTCTCTAAGGGTTTACATACTTTGCAAGGATTTAGTGATGTTGATTGGGTAGGATCACCTGATGACAAAAGGTCCACTAGTGGCTTTTATATTTTTTTTGTCATAATCCAATATCATGGAGTGCCAAAAAGCAATATAGTGTTGCCAGGTCTAGTTTCGAGGCAGAATAAAGATCACTTGCACAAACAATTGCTGAGGTTATTTGGCTTTCTCAATTGCTTAAAGACTTGTATATTTTTGTTATGGTACCTCCTACTTTGTTCTATAACAACATCAACAACATTTTCCTTGCATCAAATCTAGTTTTTTACATTAAAATGAAGCATATGGCACTTGATTTTCATTTGTAAGAGAGCTGGTCCAGTCAAAGTCTCTATCTATGGCTTGCATCTCTACAATTTCTCAGTTGGCTTATATCTTTACTAACAATTTTCTAGGTCCAAGGTTTGAAATGCTAAGGAACAAACTTCATGTTTACAGCTTTAACAAGTTGCGATCAGTTCAGTTTGGGAGGGCAGGAGTACTTATTACACTTTGCGTACACCATTCTATTATACAAATATAACTGTCTTGTACACGTGTCCTGTTTGTGGTGGTCTATTATCATGTGATTATAAGAGATGTGTCCTGAGAGTATAAAGTTGTACTAGCTGGTTATGTAAGAACAACTCATTAATCAAGTTATTAATTGATTCTATCCATCTTGAATACCACCGCAAGTTCTTAAAACAAAAGAAAGTACATATATCTTATTTTCATGACCAATATTCATCTAGATCTGAAACTTTGTTTGTGCTTACAGAAACTTTAATCTTATCTCAGTTCATTCATTTTTTTTGGAATAGGTCAATAACTGGAGTTCTAGGTCATTCCTAAACCAACATCAATATATGAGTAGAAAATTTATTCCCATTCACAAATCTGATTTTCTTTTTTACTTGTATTGTATACTTGCTAGTGAAATCGATCGATGGTCTTTGGTCGATAATAATGAAAATTTCTATACCACTAATAGAGAATGAAAAGAAAAAGGAAAAAAATGAAGGAGAACAAGAGAAGTGACATGGATTTAGGAAGATGTAATCTAAAGGAGAGATAAAACCCAGAAAAATATATAGTAGATTATTCTCTTAAATAAATAAAATAAGTTTTTTAATGAAAAATAATTTAAAATAAAAATAACTGTGAAATCATCGTCCAATCAAGAAAGCTGGAATGTGCATCCTGATATCAGCGGGGTGCACAAACTTACAATCTTTTTTGGCGGAATGTAAAATCGATCTACTATTTAATCAATGATTTGTGATTCATGGATAATTAGGAATGATATACGTATTTTTAGAAATAAAAATTAGACATACAAAATTCATTTAGCTTCAAAATTACGTAATTGTACCTACCATGTATTCCGACATAATGTTCTCATTATGCCATTTTGGATACTATTCATGATACTGTAAAAAATCCATATATTAAGAAATCTCATATATTCGTTGTTTAAAACACTAGAGGGGCTTATCCAGGATTCCTAGTGACTAAAATAGTTGGCTAGGAGGTGTCCTAAGGTAATAACAATTGTTTAAGTTTCCCTCCATCTAAATAAAAACGTAATTTTGTCTCAAATATGCTCCAATCAATAGCAACAGATTGATCATCATCAATAACCAAATCAAGAAATCCAAGAACAAATCGTTGCATACTTTCACAAACTCCTCAACAACCACGTAAGGTTTATGTTAGGTATGATTCGACAAACCCATCTTTTTTTTTTTGTTTAAAAAGAGTTAGATTTAATAAAAAATACTAGGTTTGTAGAACTATTTACAGTTAGGAGTCTTAATTCTTAACCGTAATATCAATCTTTGAAGTTGTTACGATTAGGAAATTAGCACTCCTAACCGTAATTATAATATATATATATTTGCATGTGATGTTATGGCTTGGTTTATAATTGTAAACTAATTTAGGGTTTGGTTCGTTTCTTTAAAAGCTAACCGTAAAAAACCCTGTGTCATATTTTTTTCAAGTTTTTTCACGGCTAGGTTTATCAACTGTAATATTTTACGGTTTGGTTCGTCACTTTAAAAGCTAACAGTAAAAAATCCTGGAGTTTCAAATTTTTGTCCAAGTGCTTTTATGGTTTGGTTCATGTTGATCAAACTAGCCGTACTTTGATTTGCTGTCACTAATTATAATTTTTTTTCACTAATCTAATCTATTAGCTAATTAGATAATTACCACTAATTAACATGGACAGTTTAACCATTATGAATATATTTGGGATATGGGTTTTTGGTTTCATTAACTGGTGACCCTATTTTATTTTACATAGAAAGCCCCTCTGATATTTCCAACATTCCCTATATGAGGTTTCTATATTAATGACCTCTGTATATGGATAAAAAATCATAGACTCAACTTAGGTCAGTTTTACATAGTAATAAACTCCATATTATAATATTAATATTTTTAATCCCAGTCTCCTCTTAAAGAATTTACCTCCATATAGTATTAATCAACATTGTATCAGAAAAATATAGATCTTGTTACACGAATTTAATCATTCATATGAATGATATTCATAGCATTGGATGACATTTTAATTTGGATGAGAAGAAAATAGTAATATATCTAAATTGATAAATTATCTTCTAATATACCTATTACTATTTATAGTTATACAAAACATAAAAAAACTCTTAATGGCCTTACATGTTTATAGATCAATACATGCACGTGTGCAATAAAATTAGAACTATAAAAAAATATATATATCATCCAATCATATTCATATATATTGAATTAGTAAATTTTATATTTTTTTAATATGCCTCTCTATATTAATAACATATAGATATTAACAATTTAGTAAGTTTCCAAATGTATTAATATATAGAGTTTTTATTGCACATCAAAGATTCAAAAGCATGGATATTTTTCTTTGACAAAAAATATATTAATTCTTTTGCTTTCAAAAATCATTCTTTTCATAATGTTTTTGACTTAACTAAATTAAAAATAAGATTGCTAAGAGCATCCACAAGGTACAAAGTGTAAAAGCTATATTAAAAGGTAGAAATATCTTTTGAAAATAGCTTTTCTGTATTGGTAGGCAACGGAAAAATAATAAATTATATTTGAGCGGTGTTTTAAATGTAGCTTATAACTAAACGTGGTTTTAAACCTAGGACGGTGTTTAAAACACTGTCAACTTTGTATGCGGTGTTTAAAACGTAACCCATAATGTTGCGGTGTTTAAACACCTACCAACTTTAAAATTTTAAAATCTTAATAAATCTTAATACTTGACAGTGTTTAGAACTATGCCTAATATTCAAGCACAGTTTTAATCATAATATTATGCTTGGTTTCAAACTGCGACTAATTCAAAATGCTTTTTAAACTTAAGAGAAGTTTTAAACACCGCTCTGTGTTTAAACATTGTCCAATTTTTGATGTACAATTAAACACCGCTTCGTATTTAAAACCGTGCTTATTAAATTTAAGAAAAACTAAATCTAAATGACATATATATCATTTGAGTTTACACTATAGGGTATAAATAGCTTTACACCCTATCCACTGTCGACTATATTATGATATATTTGCTATATTAACTCCATAAATGTGGAGCTAATAGAAGGTACCTATTATTTAAAAGTGTATCAATTTTTTTATATAAAATAAAACATTCTGCATCTTTGAAATGGGTACACCCTCAAAATAAATTGGTACCCTTGATAGCTACCATGATTAAAAAAGCTATTTCTTTGGTGCATCAAACGCCCTCTAAGAATTATCAGAGTCTCGAAGTCAGCTTGAAGTTGGTGTTGCACTCACTATTTTATCCGCGCGTGCGTCTCCAAGTCTAAGCCCACTAACGACCTCTCAAAGGGCATTGTTTAATTTTAATATGGCTCTACATAGACTTACAACTTTGGGGTATTATATCTATTCCACAGCCACCATATGTACAGGTAGCATGTGCTGTTTAATTATTTTCCATGCCTCGTACGAGTTGTTAAGGAATGATGGCATGTATTGTTGTCACGTCTTACACCTTATGCTATATTTATATTATATAATACGACCTTTAGTGTCACCTGAGGAGGTCTATGCAGAGTCAGCTAAAACATTTCCACGCCAGTATCAGGATAGGGGTTATATCGGTTCGTCTAGGGGAAGACAAAAGGGACGGTCTAAAAATGGACCAATTTCCTCTATAATTAAGATCAATAGGAGTGGAGTTTTAAGATTTGAATAAAATTTTCAAATTTTTTTGAGATGGTTGGATTTTGTTGATCCATATTTGGATTATAAAGTTTGATCTGTGTTCAGGGTTTTCGTATTCCTTTGTAGAGGTGACATAGAGTCAAATCAAACCTTTATTGGAAAGCGTGACCTTCTTTACACACGCCGACTATAAAATTTTAAATTAATCAAAGGAAAAATAGGTTTTTACCATGAATCAAGTTGAATCCTTGCCTGTGAGTTTTTGAATTTTAAATATGCCGGTAATTGAGTTTACCTCATGAAACAAACCTGATTTATGGCACACTATAGTTGTGCCATAAAGTGTGCGTCTTATGTTTATTGGATAAACGATTTGATTAAGTGAATGTATTTTGGTCAACTACAAAATGGTTATACATTTATATTTATGTTTATAAAATGATTATATATATTTTTTAATTTGGTTTACTGAGTGATTTTTTTCCACGCGATTTCAAAAAAATGGTTTAATTTTTATCCTAAATATCCCTCTTTATTTAATTGAAGTGGTTGAAGTGGTGGTGGTGAAAGCTTAAGAAGCTTCGTTAAGCCCTATAAGAAAAGTGGTGAATCCTTTGGATGGTAAATCTTTTGGATGAATACCATATAACAATCTTGAACCGAGCTGAAATTCTAGTAAACACCAGAAGAGAAGTGGTAAATCTTAGAGGGTAAATGTCATATGACGACCTTAATCCGATTTGAGAGACAATTAGATTAACTAAGTGAGCAATTTAACTCTGAGTGGTTGGACCTGAGAGACTTAACTACAGTAGTATAACCATTTTGTAAATGGTTTATAACAGTATGACTATTTTGTAAATCGGGTTTTAATTGCAGGATCATTTCTTATAATCCCGGTGTTTTTTTAATTCAGTTTTAATTGAAGAGTGAAAGTATTTATCAAAAAGAAATAAAACATCGAATGTATATTATGTGCGTCACGCAACAAGCCAACACCTAACAATATTTTTCTAAATGTGGTATAAGGGATTATCAAATTCTACTAGAGTTATTTGTAAAAAACAACACCAACTTTTCAATCATATGAAATTTAGTAACCCCGCAACAACTTTGTTTTTTGTTATAAAACATCAGGAATAGGTGCAATAGCAAAATTGAAGTCGGGCACATTATCTACATTTTAGAAGTTGGTTGTTAATGCTAGTTTTGGAAGTCCTAGTTTGTTTCCTTATTCTAGTATGTCTTTTACTTAGAATTCTAGTTAGTTTAGGAAATCTAATCCCAACCCAGATCCATACTAATCCCAAACATAATCTTCCTGTTAGAAACAGAAAATTACCCTCAAAACTGACTAAATAGTAGTTATCTTCCTGGTAAAAATTGAACTTTTCAGGAGTATCAGAGTCATTACTTATATATAAAACTTTAATCATGTTAAATCATCATTCTCATACCCACTAAAAAAAACCACTTCTTCTTTTCTTCTTCTTCTCTAGAGAGATCTCATCATTATCTTTTCTTGCAATCTAAGGTTGATTTTTTTCTGATTTAAAACACAAAACCCAAATCAAAATTAAACCCATTATCAGAAATCAATCAAATTAATGGGTTCAATTTGTAAGTCTGTTGATGATGTTAGTAAAGTTCATCCGAGAAGGAAAGCAAGTTATGCAGATTTACATACTTGGCCAGAATCTGATAAAGAGTTTTTGAAATCAGTAAGTCAGAGTACTAAAGATAATCAACAAGGAGGAGGAATGTTGATGAAGAATGGTCCTCCAAGGGTTTTGGATAGTATTTCCTGTAGAAATATGTATATAAGAAGTTATACATTTACTACAGAGAAGAAGAAAGAAACAGTTCCTGAAAAAACTAAGAGATGTATTGGTAAAGTTAAAGATAAAGTTGTTCTTTATAATAAGAGATCATCATCAAAAGGGGGCGGTGTTATTACTATTAATGGTGGTAAAAAATTAAGAAGAATAAGAAGAAGAAAGTGTAAAATTATGAGGAAAGTTAAAGAATCTCTGTTTTCTTTGTTTCATAAATTACTTTCTTGTTCTACTAGTGTTGATGTTGTTGATCATCATCATCTTGGTAGTAAAATCTTTTAGATTTTTTTTTTTGTTTTCATGAAGGAGATTATGGGTCATGGATTTGTTTGATTTGCTGTTCTTCTTCTTATTCTTTATAAATTTTGAGGATTAGATTAAACCAAATTTCTTAGAGTACTGGTACATCTCTTTTTCTCCTCTCCGTATATATTGGTAATTATGATTTCAATTCATGTTGAATTTCTCAATCTGAAATAATAATAATAATAATACAGCTACATTGGATTCTTTTTTTCATGTTCTTGAATTTCCATAATTGTGCATGAGAGTTTGAATTTTGGTGTGATAAATTGATAATCATAAACATAGTGTTTAGTTAGGGGGAGTGGGGAGTGGGGAGGGTTGAGAACTAGGTACACCATCAAGGACCATAACGGCATTGCCAATGCCGCCACAAGGAAACAAAAGTCATGACTCATGTCATGTCCGTACATGCTCAAGTTGACAATAATACTGGCTTTGAACTTTGGATGTTGGGGGATTTCCGGACAAGTTTTTGGCATAAACTTACGCATATCACACCCTTCGGCCATCGAACAATGGTGTGAATGCACAATTAGTGGTGACTCGGATTGACCGAGTTAATCAGGTTTGAGTTTGAGACCCAAAGGAATGAGTTACTATTAGCCAGGTATGGTACAGAGCATGATCATTTTCATTGCAATGCTGAAATCTACAAAACACGGAATTGACATGGTATGTACTGTATATTAGCTATGACCACTAAACAGGAGTGGTTAGCCATTAACCTATGATCAGTTGAAATTTGATGCATTTTGAAACCAACTGAGATGACCACTTAAGAGCAAGTCTCCGTATTTTTGAGGATTTCTATAGGTAAAGAATGATAGGCTGTCAGGAGTGGCCTAGTGGCCTTGACAGTGAAGATTTGAGTCCTATTTAATGTTGGATAAAAACACCCAATAATTATAACACTGGTACACAGGGGCGGTTGCACGTCCTACTTAACTGGTTCCTAAACCTAATTTTTTTTTAAATCTATTTTTTTAAAAAGAATTTTAAATTCTAAAATCCATTTTTATTATTTTGCATGCATAGTAATATTCGGCCTCCCCTTAATAGAGTTACTATCTCTGCCCCTGCTAGTACATGAAATATGTTGTGTTTTATGCATATGTTTTAATATATTTTTTTGTACCGTGTTTTATTGTTTACTACTTATGATGATATGTGGCATGATTATGTGTGTGTGTGGCCAGATGTATTGTGCTGTGTCTATAGACTTGACGCACCACATCTTATTATTAATGAGTTAATTATGTCAGCATTAGATATGCTTTTTGACATGGATTTATTTAATAATTCATCGTTATAACCCATTGGAATAAATTCAAAATTCCAACTAAAATAAAATGAAATAAAAACCCATTTGAATAAATTCGACTAAACTATCATTTAGATTAATTTAATCCAATAAAAATAAAAATCAATCCATTCTTATCTTCAATCTTTCTCACCACCAACACTATTAGTACCAACTCACCAACACCAACCATCACCAGTCAACAACACCACCACTAGCAACCACCAACTAACATCAGCACCAACCACCACCACCGACGAACACCGTCACCAATCACCACCATCAACGAGCACCACTAATAACCACCATGTCCATCATCAACGAGCACCACCAACAACAACAAAACCAGAACCAACACCAACCACCAGCCCCACCAACAACCAACACCACTTCCACCACCAACACCAACACTATCCCACCACCACCAACCAGCAAACACCACCACCACAAACCAGCAACACCACCATCAAAAAATTACCATATTACTAAAACATTGGTTTAAACAATAAAAATTAGGTAGAAAAATGATGAAACCAAGTTTGGTTCCAACATAAAATTGTCTTTTCACCAACACAATTTCAACGAAGAAACCAAATATGCCAAACTGAATAAACTAGGAAAAAATTAGTTGAAACCAAATTTGGTTTCAACATAAACGTATTGTTTCACCACTAAAATTTGGTTTTCACGATAAAAAATAGGCAAAAATCAATGAAATTAAATTTGGTTTCACCAAAACTTACTGTTTTCACCAACACAAACATTGGTTTCAACGTTGTTTAGTTTTTGTTAAATTTGATGAAATCAAATTTGGTTTTATCATTTTTCTGACATTTCACCAACACAAACACGGTTTAAATGTTGTTTAATTTTTGTAAAATTTGATGAAACTAAATTTGGTTTCATAATTTTTCTGATATTTCACCAACACAAACATTGGTTTCGACGTTGTTTAGTGTTTGTAAAATTTTATGAAACCAAAATTGGTTTCATCATTTTTCTGACATTTCACAAACACAAACATTGGTTTCAACGTTGTTTAGTTTTTGTAAAATTTGATGAAACCAAATTTGGTTTCATCATTTTTCTGACATTTCACCAACATAAAACCCTAATTTCGACAATATTGATGTTTCGTTATTTTTTTATGATAATTTTCGACGATGATGATCTGGAGGTGTTGGTGATGTTTATAGATGATAGAAGGAGGAAGAGGAGGTGTTGTTCGTGACAGATCTGGACTATAGTAGTGGGGGAGAAAAGGCGAGATTACCCTTATTTTTGGATTCCGCCACGTCTCCTAGGTTAGATTAGGACGGCTAAAGGGTAATCTTGTTTTAAGGTCCACATATATATAAGGTCAAGATTACACAATTTGACCATTTAACAGTACTTGGATGGAAAATATAACGTTGGGCATTTTTTCATAACTTTTTTTTATATGGCATTTTTCCAACGGGGTATATATTTTTTAGATATTTTTCCAATTATCCCTTATCAAATAGTGAAGTTGGGTATGGATCATGGGGGGATATAGTCAATGACTCATACACCGAATCCCTACGCTTCTAAATCAAATTTATTAACCAGACAACACGTTTTAATACGAACTCAGCTTAGGTCGGTCCTCAAGCCTGGCTATAGTTTTACTTACATGGCCATAACAGAGTCGTGTTTCCTTAGAAAAAGAAATATACAGTTACGTACCTAATTAAGCTCCATCAAGGAATCATATACATATACAAATAGGTTTGGTAAAAGATGATGATGATGATGCGAAACCAAGTTAGTAGTCTTCGCTTTTGTTTCAAGTTCTTATCTTCTTATAATTTCAATGCCAAGAAGAAAAAGGGTGGAATACTTTTTGGGCGGAATTAATGGCAGTATTAGGTAGGTGTCCTTAGTTTTTGACACGAATGAATAATAATAATAATAAGTTAATCAAGATTAGCTTAATACTAAGTGAATTTATGTTTGTTAGGAGGATAATCTATGCCTACTTGGACGCTAAATTACTACGCTTTTGGATGAAATTCGTTAATTAAAGCAAATTAAATGCCATAATCCTAAATCTGTATCTTCCCGGTAACTTACAATCTACACTTTTTCGTTGTGTAATATTAAATCTGGTGATCTAAATTCTCCATCTGTAACTCAAAATTACACAATGATCTTATATATACACTGTGATCCAAAATCATTTTATAAGAGTAACCCAACGGGATTGGTAATTCAGTAGAAACACCAATTATACACCCATGATAAAATGGTATCATGGATTGGTAAATCTAATCTGAGGATGTACCATCCGCGTCTCAACTCAAGACGTGAAAAATAATTTTATATTCAAAAAATTAGTTGATGTATGACGTTAAATTTGACTCGGAACCCAAATTTACTAAATAATCCAGAATCTACCTTATCCAAAAAAACTGATCCAAAATTATCCCTTAAAAGCCAAATATGTGTTAATCACAACCATAACAAACTTAATAAAACTTAAGTATGATAGAATTTTAGAATACGAAAGCTACTTCAAATCATTTAACAGCGTGCCTACAGATTTCAGAGAACGCTCAGGCATGGAGCCATTCGACAATGCATACTCTACTGATTCATCCCGCCGTCAACAATTGGAGCCATTGTGGCCAAACGCTTCTGCCTTTCAATATTCCCGTGCCAGACTACAGTAATGATCAGTTTCAGAATCTAAAATGAGAATCCTCCTCAAAATACACGTTCTCGTACAGGTACTATAAAACAGGGATTATCAAATTTCACGTATTATTGGTCAAAATCACCCTCCAATTATACGGAGTTTGATAACTAACGTAGAGTTTGTTAATCCCTTGTGGCAGCCTTACACTTATTTGTAAACCAGCGGTTCCAATAACAAAAATTCACCCTCAAATTTACATGACAGACCTTTATTCTTTTACAAAATTTAAATACCGGGTCAGTTATAGTTTTAGTTGAGGTTGTAGAAAAAGAAAAGATTGTAAATGTTGGTGTGAGTGTAAAAGTGGAGTCTCTTCTACCTTCAAATTGAAAAAAACATAATGTATTTTTATTATTGTCGACGTAATGTAGTTGTAAAGTCGTTTGAAGATGATGTTAGTCACTTAAGTTGAAACTTATTAGTACCAAATTATTTATCGATAAAAAAAATTAATAAAAAATAATTCTTACGATTTAAAAACGAAATAAATTATGAAGAGAGAAAGAGAGGGTAGGTCCCAATAGACATGTCAAAGCCAAGTTTCTTGAGTTGTCTGTGCTCTTGAAATAAAGAACATTCTTCACAGCAACAGTGAGCAGCAAAATCAGTGCATGGACTCTCCTTCAAGAAATATCGTCCTCTCAATTTTGATCGATAGAAACACGAATACAGACATGAACACCCCGTCACACACATTATCATCATATACAATGCTCCAATTACTCCGCATGCTATGAAATTATGCAAAAACATGACAGTTTTTTACTTGCACCATCAATAATAATATCTACTAGTTGTTCTAATGAAATGCTTATAGGGACTTACAAGTAGAACCTCTGTCGACTGTCTCAGCAATTCGACCAAATGTAACGCATGGGCACCCACATGTTAAACAACCTGTTACATCCACAAATTCACCAACAATCAATTGGATGATACTAGTATAAATCATGCCACAAATATTGAGTAATTTCCAAATCGATCAGTATACTTACAAGTGCTAAAGTCGTCGAAACAATCACATAGACCAAAGGACCAAGGGATCGGATGTTGACGTTGTTGATGTTGAGACTCAAGTGTTGAAGTATCATTACTATTGCAAGGGTAACTTGAAAATTGGTTGACAGGAATTGCTGTTGCTATCGTAGAAGTTGATGATGATGGTTGTGGTGGTGCCGAGAGTTTCGGAACGGGAGATGGCGGTGATTCCTTCTCATTAATCTCATTATAATCACTTTGAGGATACATTTTCGTTTTGTTTACTGCAGCAAAAAGCAAGGAAATGTTGCAAGGGAAGTTTCAGTTATTATGGTCGTTGGATTTGTTCGAGGGGGTGGGTAATTATACAAAATGGAAAAGCTACGAACTTTGAATCCAAAAGACACCAACATCTCAATGGGCCTAACCGCAACTTTTCTTCATGTTTCCAAAACGAAAGAGTTAACCGATGAACACAACTTTTCTTGAAGTTACGATTAGGGCTGCACATCGGTCGGTCAACCCGGTTTTTTTGTCCTAACCGTCTACGGAATCGACCTACCCCTCGGTTCACAGAAACACAACTGGTACCGAGCCGATCTACCCTCGGTTCGGTTTTAAAACAGGTCCGACTCGGCTCTCTATCAGTTTAAACCAGATGGTAGAAATGTAATTAAATATACAGTTTACAGTCCGGACTAACCGACCCGAACCGCATATTAAACCTGATCCTACTATTTTCCCCCTGCCATTTTCATTTCCACTGTCCCACACTACAAGTCTTCATATAACCATTGTTCATACAACATTCACTTAAGTTCTTTAAAAGTCTTTAAAAGAGTTTACAACACATAAGTTAGCTTAAAGATAAACAACAAAAGTCCAGGAGATGTTGCACTAGGTGCTCAAGCGTGAGTGTTTTGTACCCATTGAGCAAAGACGGGTTGTAATTGAATAGCGGTATCTGAAAGCATATCTTGCGGACGCTCTAAAGCGCTCATGGTATCATTATGAATATACAAACCAAAACTGTGAAATCCTAGGGGGAAGAGTGGTCTAGCTGAAAAAGATGATGTAATCGGGGGGCGATCTGAAGTAGATTCCCTTATGATTTTAGTGATTGATATCAAAGTCTAGTCACTCAACTCATCCACTCGTGTGAAACCTTCACCTGAAAACTTAGGAACTTTTCTCTGAAAGACAATTCCGAAATTTATTCACTGAAAAGAAGACTGATTATTCTATTATACGACACTACATTATAGGAAAAGGTGACTTCCAGATCAGGAATAATAAATAAAATAGAAACCGTATAAAATTGTATATCGAAACGAATTCTGGCATCACCGGAAGGATCAGAACCACATTCGTTGGCCGAAATTTTTTCTGGATAGGTCGAAGTTGGTCCCTTTCGACTCATAAGGATTCTCGGATCTGTCCTTGCCCCGGATCTTTCATACTTTTAAAGCTAAAAGATATGCACTCATCGGTCACGAGTCTCGCTCCCTTGATAACATAACACCTTTACCGCCTAGATTCTCGAACCTGGAAGGGACGATCTCAGGCCTGACACCTTGCTCAGTGAACGATGAACATATCTCATGAAACCCATTTTGGTTCCAAGAATGATCAGGCTTTGGATGGCCGACGACTCGCCTGAGAAAATCATTCTATCTGATCTGACCAAGACCTTTCGATCCTAGGTTGGCGCCTTTCAAGCGAGCGACGCCTTACTAGAAGAAGAAATGGGAGTGCAAAGATAGGTGGTGCATCATTTCCTAATAAGAGCGCTACTTCTGATCTTTCTGCGAACGTTGATTGAAAGGTAATATTACGTGGGAAAATGGAGGCGGATTTCGAGGAACATAGAGAAAAGATGTTGTAATTGCTTCTCGACCCCCCAACCATCGTTAACAATGTCCCGAACTTGAGTGATGGGAGTACCATCAGTAGTGAGAATATATTCTTTGCGGCAATGCAATGGCCTTGGAGTGATGACTAGCTATATGGCAGAGATCCATGATGTGGTTTATGCCCTAAAATGGGCAGTACAATGGCATTGGAAGAAGATTTTGATACGTTCTGATTCAACGAGTATTTTTCTTGCTTTCAATATGCACTTTAGAGATGGAATCGTCGGCTTCTTAAGTCGAACCAGTAGTGAACCCAGATGCTAGGACTTCGAGAATTAACCATAAGTGGAATGACTGTCTGTCACTAATCCTTGCTCGTGTTACTCTCTTTCAAACAGTAGACTTTTCAACCATATTTGCTTGTGCCTCTAGAAAATCTTGGATTTTTTGCAATATGAGATTGAATACTATCTCTCTAATTTGCATTTTACTTCTTATTGGTGCTGCTGGGAAATCTGCACAGATAGGATTGCGTACTTGGTCACCCGATGCTATGGAGGGTCCCACTCCAGTATCAGCTTTGATTCATGCAGCTACTATGGTTACTGCTGACGTTTTCATGATAGCAAGGTGCTCCCCTTTATTTGAATATCCACCTACGACTTTAATTGTGATTACTTCTGCAGGAGCTACGACGTCATTCCTTGCGACAACTACTGGAATATTACAGAATGATTCAAAGAGGGTCATAACTTATTTAACTTGCAGTCAATTAGGCTAGCGTCGAGCCGCATGGCTAAGCTCTGTATCTGCCTATGAAAACGCGTAGACATCTAGTTCCAGGAATTAAGGCGAGAGCGCCCCAACGTATTCATTTCCATAGTCAGCTCCGTCTGTCTTTGCTTTTTCATTATGTATTCGACGGAATCCCTTCTAGGACACGGCTACCGACAGCATCCTTCTAGACTTTAGCCAAGCCTTGGGACATTACCTACCCGACACCCTTTTTTAAGCTACGTCTGGCACTCTCACTCCAACTTACCCAACCGAGGAATACGCGAAGCCCAACTCTTTCTTTATTTAACGGAACCCGGTTTGGCCTTAATTCGAAAGGGGCAGCAAAGAATATATTTCAAGTAAGTCCTGGCAACTAGTGCTTGTCACGTCGACCTATTTCGGACACTTTTCAAAAATGGAAACTGCATAGCTTAGAAATGTACGATTTCGAACATCAAGAAATTTTCCTTATTTGAAAGCTTCTATGCTCTCGATGAAATAGACTAATATCTTGTGCTCTACTTGAGCGAGCTTTAAAGATAAATAACTTAATTTAAAACAAGTAAACAACATTCCCAAGTTCCCAACAGTGAATCAGTGATCCAAGTATCCAACTGAATATCATGAAATGCACTTCAAGGATAACTCTGCAGTCTGCTACAACATGAATGTCATGAAATGGACTTCAAGGATCATAGACCTCTGGGTCTGGCTTTGGCACTGGCATATCACCCAATAACTCTGCAACAAGCACAACCAACAAAAAAGTTAACAACTTTGAATTGGTAAGTATAGAAAACCAAAAAGAAAAAAGATAACATACCTTCTTTAATGCTAGAGTTATCATCTGGTACAAAGTCACAAAGAAGATCAAGTGCAATGGGTTTTTGCAACCAGATTTGAGTACACAGCAATGCCTCAACTGTCCTAGGAGATAAAGAGCTTCTCCATGGATTAAGCACAAACTTTCCTGTACTAAACTCAGATTCAGAGGCAACTAAAGACACATGTATAACTAATATATCTTTTGCCATGTGTGCAAGTATCCCATACTTAGTAGAATTGGCCTGCCACCAAGCCAATATCTCAAAAGTGGCTCCACATCCTGGTTCACATGCTTCATTATATTCATCTATTAAATATTTATCCAACTCTGTTTTCACATCAACATTACATGGGTTTTTTTTATGCCTTTTCTTCCTTGAATCAAGAATATCCTCAACACTTTGCTCTTGCACAATCACAACATCTGAAGTGTCAGAAAGAACAACGCTACTACCCCTCATCAGTGAATGAATACATAGACCTATACTCTTCAAAGGGTTTCACCAAATCTTTTTTCACCTTTCTCGTAACAATATCAACCATGTAATCATTGGTCTCATATAAAAACTAAAGAGCAAACTCTAATCCCCTTTCTTTCTCCCTTGGATCAACAATTGAGAGAAAAACAATGCATAATTCATCTTTTCATACTCACCCCAATAAGTATTGTACTTCTTAAACATAAGACTAGCCATACTTGCAATAAATGGGTCTGATGTAATATTATCTCTAAACTGAACTAATTGTTCATGAATGACTACCAACTGCCATAAGAAGGCATGAGCTGTAACATGTGTTGAAGCAGAAAATTTGACTGTAGCATCGAAAAATATCTTCAAGTATTTCATAAGACATCTTGTATAGGCCCAATCCTCTGTATATAAAGCATGCTGCCTAGGCTTCTTCTTCTGCTTCTTTTTTCGCTTTTTGCCTTTTGGATTACTAACCACAACATCTTCCCTGTCAATTTAGAAGAAAAACTAGAAGATACATCTTTAATGTCAGATAAAGCTATATCTTCTTGGAAAATATCAGGTAAAGCAAGAGATCTATCCTCTTGGAAAATATATTTCTTTTTGTAGTCCCTATCATACTTTTCAAACCTTTTAAAAGCTCTTTCATACTTTTCTACAACCTCTAACATCAAGTAAGTGTTATTCCATCTAGATTTCACATCTAATATCAAACCTTTCTTACAATCAACTTTCTCTAGAGCAGCAAAATGCCTAAAGTTAGCCACCCTAGCAGGAGAACTAAGAACATACTTAACAACTGACCTTATCCTCATAATTGACTTATTGTAAAGTCTGACTGCATCTCTTACCACAATAGCCATAACATGGGCAGCCCACCTTACCTAATAAGAATGAAAAGTCAGAAAATATTAGTTAATACTAATATCAATTTGTAATTACATGCAAGTATTCACCTCTAACTTCTGCTCCTGTCTAACCAATCACACTTTGCTTCAAAGAATCCATTGCCATAGTATTGGCACTAACACTATAAGAGTCACACCAAAAACATCTTCAAGACCCCAATCCATTAAACATTTCTCCAACATCTTACCAATTGCAATTTCAGTGTGACCTTTAATTTAGCAAAATATAATTATTCTTTTTTGCAGTTTCCACTTCTGATCCACATAATGCACTGTTACACACATATAGTTGAAGTTGTTTGGTGATGTCCATGTATCTGTTGTGAGAGATACCCTTTGTTTGCTTTCCTTGAGGTACTTCTTCAAACTTCTCTTCTCTTCTAAATAGATTATTAACAAATCCCTGTAGATAGTCATTCTTCCTGGAACCTTGAATCTAGGCTCCATAACTTGACAAAATTTCCTAAACCCTTCAGATTCTACCATTTTAAAAGAAATATTTCCCTTGATTATAAACTCCATTAAAGCCCTTCTGCACCTATCATAACTATATATAATCAACACTAATTAATTTAGCATCCGCACCTGGTTTTGGGAGAGGAAATAACACCAAATTTTTCTGATCCTTCTTCATGTTAGGATTCTTGTGGCACCTTTTCAAATGACTTTTTAACCCAGAAGTACCATTTCTGCTTGTATCATCAGCATATGGATGCAAACATTGGTTACATTTTTCTTTATCTTTACTTATTCTTGTGAAATCCCTCCATACATCTGATATGAGTCTACTCTTCTTGCTGTCTTCATCAACTGCATCTTGAAGATGAGCTTCTGTAGTTGTAGGTGTAGATTGAGCTTCAACTCCATGTGTAGATTCAGTTGGTAAATTAGATGAACCAATTTCAGTTGTTGGTGTTGGTGTTGGTGTGGTGTAGCTTCACTTGAATTATCTATCAAATGTACCTGAGAAGTTTAAACAATTAGAAGGAATTCTGAAATCTGAAATGATTCAAATGAATACATTATGCAAGTAATTATGGTTATGACAAGTAAGAAAATAAAAAGTTCACTAAATTCAGTTCAGTTCATATACTCAAAATAACTTGACAGAATTTAACAAAGATATACTAATACATGATAAACATAAAAAGACAAATAACTACTTCACAATCATTTTTTAAACCAAAATACTAACACTAAGAGATTACAACTTACACAGTTACACTATTCTTCTTTACTGTTAGCGGAGCTTTAACACCTTCTTGGGAGCCTGCAACAATAAATATTAACACCAAGAGATTAGTCTAGATTTCATTTCATGAACAAAACAATGGTGAAATTAAAAAAGATGATGAAATGGTGATAACAAGGTTGAAGATCAAAAATTAACAACAACAAAATTAGTTGAATGAGAACATACGATTAAAAGTTACTGAACCATACAAATCAAATGAGAATCAGAAATAAACAACATGAGATTTACCAATTTAAGAAATTGTAAACACCAAAAATAGACATCTTAATTGTGAAGAACAAGAAAACAGCGGTCAAAATATATCTACTTATTCCAATTTAGCTAATTTTGTACCCTGAACCTTCGCATTATTACTCGTCGCCTCCTCGAAAATCCGACCTGTACTTTTTTCTCTCGAAGTTTCTTCCATTTCCTTCCATCTACCTCTACCTATACATCCCTCATTCATGTAAAACTCCAATATCTCGTCGTCCTACTTTTCGTGGACGACGGGTGGGGAAAAATCACGTTGTCATCTTGTTGTAAACCCCACCAGCACCGCCACCGCCACTGCAATCATGACCTCGGCTTTATCTTTCCCTACTAATATCCCTGCTCCTACTAAAGCCATGCCCTTTCAACTACTAGAGATCAATTTGATTTCTGCACAAGATCTTGCTCGTGTTGGTAAAGGAATGAAAACATATGCTGTTGCATGGGTCCATCCTGAACGTAAACTATCGACTCGTGTGGATTCTCATGGCCATACCGATCCAACCTGGAACGATAAATTTGTTTTCCGTGTAGATGATGCTTTCCTTCAGTCTGATACATCAGCTGTGATGATTGAAATCTACTCTGTTCGATGCTTTCGTGACGTATGTGTCGGTATTGTACGTGTTCTTGTCGGAAATCTTATCCCTCCATCCGCACGTAATCAAAATAACTCCGGAATGCGTTTCGTTGCATTACAAGTACGTCGTCCATCGGGACGTCCTCAAGGTATCCTGAACATGGGAGTTGCTCTCTTGGATGGATCTATGAGAAGTATGCCGCTTTATACCCAATTAAGCTCTTCCGCTGTTGGATATCGAGATCTAATGGGAGAAGAATCTCATAGTCCAAACCACCACATTCACCAAAAAGATCATAAAAAAGGTTTCTACATTCGCCGCAGTGTGAGCGAGCGTAGATCAGAGGCAACCTTTACTGATTTATTCCCCCCAAAAAATAGACCGTCGACTGTGCATTCAGAAGTCGGAGATCCACCATTAGCCGAGGTTACAACCACGGGTTCAGTATGGTCGATGTCGGATGTAGGACCTGCCCCATCCGTGGTCGCTGCAGCAATGGCAGATAATCAACTCTATCCGGTAGCTGAGGGGGCGGGAAGTAATAACATGTTTTGGAAGAATGGGAAGCCGAAGCTAGTGTTGAAGATTTAAGATCAAAATTAGAGAGGTGGCGGACGGAATTACCACCAATATATGATCGGAATACAGGGCAGTACAACAGAAATGGCAAGCATCGACGAAGACATACAGATGGTGGAAAACTATTATCATGCTTCGGGGATATGTATGGATTTGAGTGCTCCATTTCTTGTGGCTTAAAGCCTAAAGGTAAAGGTAAAAACGGTCGTCATGAAAACTTCGACGATGATGCAACTCAAGTTACTCAATCTTATATGCCCTGAAGATGGATGTAAGGAAAGCGATAGGAAGAGCACAAGGTCGAGGATATGAGTGGATATAGGAAGAAGAAAAGAGAATGATCACTAAACTCGTTCTTCTTGCTAACTAAGATGCACACATGGGTTCAGCCCTGAAACATCAATTTTGTTTAAATATTTTTTTTCACTCCATGTTCTCTGCAGACCAGAAGGTGAAGAACCACACAGGGCATTGATCTTCGCCATTTGAGCCCCATTGAAATATTGAATTGTAGTATGCATTACCCAGCTCTTTGTATTTGTACAATATCTGTACTATATTTATAGTGTGGCTCCAAAACAATTATTCATTTTTTGTTTGTAACATTGCGGCGTTCACATTCTGGATATGGCAAACACATTTGGAATAGGATGAATTGGGAGCAACTCATCAGTCTTACCTTAGCTTAGGAAGTAAGCCTGAATGACCGTATCACCTCGAATGCTCGTATTCTTATCGTATGATGCATATAGGCGGGTAAGAAATGAATAAAATCCAGGTTTGGGCTTTGAATTTGGATTTAATCATGCACTTCTAAATTCATCTTCCTTTAAGCATTACAATTTCTTCCTTAAGACTAATTCTAATAAGAGGAGTTTAATTAGCTAACCCAATATGAAATTGGTTTTGGTGATATACATATAGAATGTTGAATACATATCAACATTGATTGATCCCTAGCTATTTTCTTCTTGGTGATCATTTTTCTTCATCTAGAAATTTATAAATAGTCAGTTTAGTCGATGCCGAACCCGCATACTTAACGAGCTAGTATAAGCTTGCGAGACACTAGTAGAAATTCCATGTGGGATATGATCAGAAGTTCGAAAAGAGACTGTGTTGCTGCTGTTGAACCATATGTAAATCTGTGGTTGTTTGACATGAACCTTCATCACTGAATAAGTTGATATTCCTGTATGAAAGATTTAATGTTCAGAATCAGAACCTTTTCATAAGTTAAGACATGCTTTATTGCATTGTTTTCTACCCAAACTAATATACCTGGGATACAAAAAACACTTACTGCTCTCGAGGTCGACTTGCCCAGAGCGAACTAAGTGCTCTTAATCGGTTATAGTATTCACCAATCGCCAAAAAACATCGTGCTGCTTGACGAGCTGTTAAAATCCGGCGCATTTGATGAAGGGTCTGCTGCCTCAAGTTATCAGCCTAAAATATCAGGCACAATAGTGTCAGTCAGTAGCATTCTTTCGAAGAGAGGTGTAATCCACGAACCAACAAGAGGATCAAGTAAGGTTATGACTTACTTGGCGAAGAAAGCCCTCTAAGTTGGAGAGTTTACCCAAAGCCAAGGCCATATGACCCATAAAATCAGCAACATTGCCAGGTTCGTGTTGGTGGTGAGAAAAGTTAGCCAAAGAAACAGGATTACTAACACCAGAAGCATTAGTGCTATTACCAGTACCACTTGATATAGTTTCTGATAAAGAATACTGAAGCTGTTCAAGTCCCTGTGAAAGAGCTTCTTCTGCTTGTTGTGATGATTCTTGTAAACTACATATCCCAATTAACTGTTGGTCTGTTAATGGATCCAACTGTGGCATTAATATCTGCACAAAATCAATGGAAAATTCGCTTTCATGCACCCTGTAATGAATAGAATTTTCCCACGTGACAAAAAGAAGCCATGCATACATTCAAAAGTGGTTGGGCAAAAGGTGGTGGTTGTACCTTGAGGAGTTCCGAGGGTCGGAAGCCGCCCATCCAGAGGAAGCAACGTTCAGCGGGTGTAGTCCACATTCCAGTAATGAGATGAAAAACATCGGATTTTGTCGCGAGGCTTTTGAGATGAAAGATCTGATCATAGTGAGATAGGTATCCATCTAGGAGTATCCTAAGATCATTATCAGATAAGTGAGATTGTAATGCTGTTCTTAGCTCCGACATATGTTGCTGATCTTCTTCTAACCATCTCGCATATTCCATATCAAACATCGTTGCATCTGTAAACATGCCCAACACACAAAGATCAACAGTTGAGCCTCATAATGCCCACCATAGGGTTATTTTAGTCATATATAAAATGTAAATAATTTCCTAAAAGCAAATGTTTTACACAGACTGACCAGAAGTCAGATTTCCACCTTGACCACCACCTCCTCCTGCTAGAAATAGGCCCTGAAAAAATCAAAATCAAAGCTGAAAGTAAATTCCAAATCCAAATATGTATAGTCAAAACTTTCATAGTAGTCCCTTCGTCCCAAAAAAAGTGATACTTTCACTTTTTCTGGAAAGGAGGTAGCAACATTCATGGACAGGCTTCAAGTACCTGTGATCTTGCTCTGTGTAAATCTTGTTCAAGGTGAGCAAGTTTTATCCTACTGGTTTCAAGCTGTTGTACATACGCCTGCAAAAAGCAAGAAAAAACTTTTCAATATGAAGAAATTTGAATATTGTTGGCCTAAAAAGGTTTGATTAAATTGTGACCCACTTTTTTTCTCAATCTACTTTTTCTTGCTGCTTCTCTATTCTGAGCCAATCTTCTTAATATCTGCAACAAAAAACCCAATCAAATTCATTAAAACAGTTAAAAATGAATCAAATTTTGATGATGTTGGTTGAAATTTCCTTACTTTTGCATCAAGTGGCTTGCTTGAACTTGACCCAGGACCTTTCCTCTGCAAATATTTTACAGTGTTCATCAGGTTTTGTTTGTATGTTGGGGTAAACTGAAATATGATTCTTTCTCCTACTTTTGATTATTCTTTAAACTTTTCCCAGAGTGAATCTTAACAGGTTAAAAAAATTTCAGAATCTTGAACTTAAAAAGGGTCTGAAAAGTGAAAATTCAGTGGTTCTTATCCTTCTATAATGATGATATATGGAGAAATGTGTTTTTCAGTATAATTCAAAGATAATGTCAGGACATAATAATGATTTCAATAGGATTCCAACCAAAAATACTATTCACATTTTTGATTAACAATCATTTTCTCATTAGTAAAGGTCAGAAAGTTTTGGAACTTAGTTGGGGGAAATGAGTTCATTCAAAGATATGCAAAACCTCAAATGAGTAAGAATTTCCACTTAAATGTAAAAAACCAACTTTTTTTGTGATAAATTATTAGATAGAAAGAAAAAGAAGAGAAGACAAGAGAAGAGAGATACCTTTTCCAATGCTTTTGGCTGTTGTTGATTCTGTACCAGTCCTGTTCCTCCTCCTGCAGCAGCAGCAGCAGCAGCAGTAGAAGTACTACTAGTAGTGTTATTGTTTTGATGCATATCACCACTTTCCATTTCTACTAGTTGTTTTTGGTGGTCAAGAAATTGATTATTTGATGACTTTTTAATACTCATAGGAGATTCTGGTTCCAATTGAAAATCAGCTTTATGATTATTGTATGAAAATGTATTCTGCCCTGACCCTGAATCATCAGTACTTTCTCCTCCTGATTTTGAACTTCTCTGTATTATTATTATTCATTCAGTAAAATACAAAAACAACAATCAATAAAACACCTAGCAAAACCCATGTCCCAGAACCATCAAATTAGCACTAATTAATCATCTCAAACACACATTACAGATGAAAAGATATGGTCAAAGGGAGTGGTACTACTTACTCCTGGAGTAGGCTGAAAGCTCATTGGCCATGAAGGAAACATTTCCAGTGTTGCAGCTGGTCTTGCTGTATAAAAAGCTGCAAGAATCATACAGACAATCAATTTCTCTAGTACAAAGATGATAGCAAGTATGAAGAGGAAGAAGAGAACTAGTCCAATTTATTCTTCCCTCTTTATTTTCTCTGCAGTTAAGGGTCAGTAAATCCTGCTAAGTAAACAGGTTTCCTATCTCACACTATTCAAATTTTTCCTATTTGTGAATGATTACTTTCCTTGGAAAAGAAAACCTCATCATCACATCCTCTTTATTCTCTTGTCTTCTAGAGTAGACCATTTCAAACCCCCTCTACCTATCCTCCTGTCTCTCTAATACTCTGTTGTTTTTTTGGAAGTTGGTTATTTGCTTAACTAAGTAGACTTAATAAAAACATGACATTAAAGGAATGAATCAAAAGAAGAAAAAAGGACTAGTACTACTACTACTTACATTTCTTAGCAGCTTGATCATGATCATCATTTCTGATATTAACTCCTTGAAGAACAATTGATTCTTCTAGCTCACCAAAATCAAAAGCATGATGATGCTGATGATGAGACCCTTGTTGTGTACTGATATATTCATAAGTACAAAAACCATGGCAAAGTTAATAAGAAAAAGAAGAAAAAACATCCATGTCAGTAAGTGCAAATTTTGCAGAGGGAAATAAAAAAGGATGGGAAATTGAAAGAGGGTTTACATGAAATTAGTAGATGAAGAGGAAGTGTTGAGACCATGTTGCATAGCATAAGCCATATGTTGCTGTTGTTGGTGGTTAGATGATGGGACTGATTCTCCAATTCTATGATTAGCCATGCAAGAATATATATATAGTTCCTTCCAACTTATAAGATCATTCTCATCAAACTCTTTCAAATGAATTTTCTGCAACAGAAACAGAACAGGACACCTATTAGAATCAAGAAAGAAAAAAAGCTTGAATTCTTTTTTTTATATGTTTTTGGAAAATCATAGGAAGTTTTCATCCATCATCACCTGATGAAGTGAAAGTTCAAAGCTTTCTTTTCAAGTATGACTTCATGGATTATTCCTTATAGCTACTACTCCTCTTGAAAGCTCTCTTTCTATCTCTCTCTTTCTAATAAAAGTAGTTCCCTAAAACCTGATTATTCTGTTAGCTTGTTTTGTCACCCTATGGAGTAAATACTGGCATCAAGAATTTTGAAACTCATTAATGGCACAGGAGATCTCTCCTCCCCCCTTTGAAAATATGTCTTAAAAGTGTGTAGAGGGGCCTTAGAAAACAAACAAACGTGGGGTCTTGGATAGTAGGAAGGAGAACCCACTTTTTATGAAACAAAAAGAAAATTAAAAAAGATCACTGCTTGCTGCTTCCAACTCCACTGCCTCCTCCTTCAACTCTCTGTCTCTGATTGCTTCTTTGTATGGGTTTTTCAGAGATTTTTAAGAAGACTCATTGATGATGATGACAATCAATGAATGAATGAGTTCAAACATTCAATGGGAAGAAGATCAGATTTCTTTTCTTCTCTTCATTAATAAAGAATGGAGAGAATTTGTTTTGTTTCTACCCCTTTTTTTTCTTCACTTCTAGTCTTAGTTTTGAGTAAAAGGAGGTAGAAATAATTTTCATATTTAACAATTTAGGATGTAAAAGTTTAAGTTATTTTTTAAGGCCTTGAAAAAGTATTGATTTTTATTTTTATTTTATTTTCTTTTAGAGGTTTTGGTTCGTATAACACACAACCACCTATCACAATTCACAACCAAAACATTACAATAATTTCCCTATTTAATTGCCATTTAATTCAACTAATATTGTTGTTTAGTTCTTTTGGAAATGGGATTTTAATATTAAGTTTTGATTTGATATATTATCTCTTAGTTGATAAAAGGAGGTCAACATCCTTTTTTTCTTGTTTCAATACCTAAAAGTCTAAAATCATGTCTCAAACACCCACCCTTTCATTTGAAATGCATGAAAACAGGTACAAAAAAAAAACATACCCCAAATGAAGAATCTTTTATCTACAAATAGGAATTTGTGTAAAGGTTGATCATGGCAAAATGGGATTCAAATGTCTTACATAATATCCAAATACCACAATTAAATACATTTCTTTTTGTACTATAATATGTATTATAGTGTATTGGAATTATTACATTATTCTTTATCCTAATTAGTTTTACATTCTCATTCTCTTTTTTATCTTCGTTTCCCTCTTTATATTGTTTGAGAGGGAAAGTAGTATGACTAGTTTGTTGGGGGGTCTAAGGTGGAGATATAGATATGGTTATGTCCCAAATCTTGCTTTTTTAGGAAAATATTAAGCATCAGTATTACAAAAACACTTTATATCCTTATCATTGTCTTTGGATTAATAACACTATCATATTTGATATTCATAAAAAGGTTAATAATTGCATTGCAGTCAAGTGCCACTCTATATAATTGGACATATCATACTCATTTATTTGATGGTTTTGGTATCAACTATTTTTTTGTAATTGAGACGCTATAATTGATAAAAATTAATATTTGTTGTTGCCTTTTTGGGATTTAATTGTCACTAAATTAATATAATTTTCTTTTTTCTAGTCAGAAAATTTAAATAAATCAATTTCCTTTCATATGCAAACATGGAGTAAGTTTGTTTTTTACAACAACTATTTTGTCATTTTTACCCTTTTTCACTTATCAATATCTATTTTATTTTCATCCGTGGAAATGAAAAAAAATGATCGAAGTAGAATAAAAATGATTATAAGTAAGAGATGTTATTATAGAAAATGATTTAAAAACTCAAAACAAAGATTTATACTAAAGGGTTTTCGGCAAATAAAAAGTGAAAACATTTTTATTTTTAAATAAGCAGAAATACATTGGAGAAGTAAAAAATACGTAGAAAATTGGATAATAACAATCACATAAGAAGTTTATTGTTGGCCTTTTCCGTTATCCAAAGGTGATTTGATCTGACCAAATAAAAATCAATAAAAATTATGACTCCACCACTGATTATCTGAGTATGATCTTGATTTAAAACAACACGAATGATCACTAGAAATGATACAAAGATCACTGTCAGGGTCTACAAATGGGTATGTATCGTTTAGCATGTACTTTATTGCAATTTTGGAATACTTTTGAGGAACCATATTAAAATTAAAATTTTAATTATATTCATAAAAAGACTTTGGTGGTATATATAGGAAACCGCAAAGTAAGCTGCCAAGGAAGTTAGGCATGAAGACAATGTCCATTACTAAAAATTGTTACGCACATTTGGCTTTTCTTGGGAGAAAGAAGATAAGAGTCATAAAATTTTGATCTACTACTACTACCTTAGAAAGATTACATATCTGCCCTTAAATCCCATTATTCCTTCCATCTACTGCTACCCAATAGTTGTGAGCCATATATGTGTCTTTGTACCTATTATTCCTTTTCTTTCTCAACAATGATTGGCTAAAAAAGAAATCATAGAATCAAATAATAGAGCACAACGATCAACTATAAACAAAATTTTTATCAGATCTAATGCGTAGCATGAATTTCTTACTCTGTTTAAAGAAAATTTGGTCATAATAGCCTCGTGATTTAAGAAATTAGTGGATTTAATTCGTTGTTAACCAACTTATTCGGATTTAACTTTCTTTTAATTTACTTTTTTTTTCTTTGACTTTTAAGGGGTCTAGGTGCTCTACTCATTAACAAGGTCAAGATAAATATTGTTTGTAAATATTGATTGAATAATTTATTTATTATGTGAAAATTGGTGAGGATCATATCATACCAATGAAATTATATGTCGTTAAATGTTGATCAACTTATTGCTTTGTCTCTAATAAAAGCACTTATTATATTGCAAAAATGTATTATATTTTATGCTAATTTTTTACTATTAGAAGCAAAAAGGATGATTAAAGTCGTAAAAGGTAGAGAATATTGGCCCTTGACCTTTCATTATTAAGAAAGATCACACTTTGACTTTGCACACATCATACCCTCCTAGATCCTTAAATTGACTTATTCATATAAGTCAAGATTAATTAAGCTAAAAACCTCATTAACTTATCAATTTTTCGTTAAAATCAATTTAACACCATAGAACTTACCAGCTCCATTTCGAGCCTAAAAGCAACTTCAATGAGTTGATTAAGTGAAAACTAAGCAAAAAAATCTTAAATGTAAGAAATTATTTTAATCGTGTCGATAATTGACTATGTTTTGAACTAAATTGATCATAAAAAAACAAGTTTGAATGTATCTTAAACGTGATTACAACATAAACATATTTAATTATCAAATTATCTTAATTTAACTAATTTGATTAGATCCTGCCAAGCTAATCCAGTACAAGGAAGTAGTTCAGAAGTTGTTCAACATTTTTCTAATTTTGTTTTTTTTAGTTTAAATATTCCACAAAAATTAGGAATTTTTTGTGTTATAATTCATGCATGCTGATTGGTTTCCCATACAACAGGTAGGTGTTGAGATTTGAATAATGCTTAGTTTTTATATTTAGTTTAATAAGCAGACTTATTATTTTTTATTCAGTAAATCTTATCCATATGGAAATAAAAATGATTAATAAAAAAGTTCAGACCAAATTTATGGAACCTAATTTGATCAAATTAGTGTGTAAATGGTTCTGACCACCTAATTTGGTCCAGGTGCATGATCCCATATGGAGTTAACTCAGTCTCATGCCTCAGATGGCTGAAACGAGTCCGAACCTAGGATTAAAAGTGGAAGTAAAACGAAGTGGATGTCTGCAATGTGATATGAGGCTACAAAGAAGAAACAATTCATAACATTGAGGAAAAGAACAATCATCATCAAAACCTTAAAAACTAGTTTGTCACTATATTCTGAACGTGTGAAGTTTTTGGGCAGAAAAGAGCCAAGTTGCTGATGCAGCTAGCAAAACTATAACAACATGGATGACCTAACAGAATCATCCAATGTGATCCATATCATAAATAAACATGGTCTTGTTCGACTTTTTTTAATTTCTTCACACACATGAAAGTCAAGGGTCCCACCCTGCATAACAAACACTGTCTTCCAGTATCGATAAGCACTATAAACATTCAGATGATAAGAGTAATTCATAACATTAAACCCATTACAAAGAATCCACAAAAATAAAGGTTTTTTTTTTTTTATTAGCAGTAACAGTGTGTATGTTCGAAATTGGATGTCAAGCTTTACCGCGATACTGGACATGATTTCAGCAGTACCATATTCTTGACTCTGCAAATTTTTCCCAGGACAATGCTAATCTATTTTTCCTTCTATTGCTCACTTTCAAACAAGTATAAAGACATAACTGTTTTTACAAAGAGTTGGCAACATTATCGTTCATATCTAGGTGTGTCAAACTGTAGTTGCATGTAGTTTACAAAGTTTGACATGAGTACCACATAAACATCCGTCAAAAATATGCATACAAGAAGTAAAAAAGAATCAACAAAAAGTTCACACAATCTACACTATAAATATTGCTATAATGAACATGATTCTTCAAAATGCTGATACAAGCGTTCGTGTTTACTAACCCCATAGAGCTATGATCTCCGATATATACTGTATGCAGTCAAACGTTTGTTTCAGCAACTGCCTCATTTTAATTTGGGCTTAGATATATAGAGACAGATGGACTTTTCAACAGCTTTATTTACCTCTACCATGTTAGTTTTGATGATTCTTGAGGAGGGTTTACTTAGCAGCTCCACTGTTACTTGTTGTCATAAATGATTCTCCACATCCACATTGACCTTTGGAGTTTGGATTGATAAACACAAATTCAGACCTATATAAGGACCAAATAAAGAACAAAATTAGCCAGCTTTCAAATATATAATCTCCATGTCAATCCTACATCCATGCAAATGACACTTAGGTCGGGCAGTTGGCAGCTACAGTTCTACATCATAACCATAAAATCAGATAGTCCTACACCACAGCCATAAAATTAGACAGTCGAATGTGTTCAGTATCATAGACTTATGAATAAGCTTAGCTTGACAAACTGAAAATAAAAATAAGAAGCTTCGATTAGGCAGGAAACAGGTGATGCTTAGGAAGTTCAGATTGACCAAATGAACAAATTCAATTAGCATGCGACCAAATGTGGGCATATCATCTTGACCATGCAAGTTAAGATTCAGTTACTAGGTTGAATTGAATGAACATCAAAATACCAAAGCCTAACTAAGTGGTTTTTCTTAAATTCCCTCCCCTCCTTTAAGACTTTTGAGGGACTTTATATCTCAAAACAAAGTAAGAAATAACTATTGTCGCTGCCTTTTCTTTTAAGCATCCAGGTGTAAGCAAGATAGCAAGAAGAAGTGACATGAAGAAACAGGATCACTACAAATGTGTACTTATCATAGGTAGACACGCATCATACGCAGAACTTGTTGAATTCATAGATAAGATGCAATAACATGAATCCTATATTTCTTACCTGAGTGTATCATCTATAAAATCCATTTTGGTTCCTATAACATGCATGAGTGCCTTTGGATCAATCAATATCTTTACACCCTTCTCCTCCACCACTTCATCAAATTTAGCTTTCTCATCTGCAGCAATTGAACATGTCAAGCATTAGGAGCTAGCACAGTTTTTCAATTTTCTGAACCGTGATAGTTCATTTAACAGAATATAGACTCTCAGACAATGCCAACTGGGGGAATTCAAACAAAGTTTACTCTGTTCCTTCTAGCAAAGACAGTTGCTAATCATGCATAAGATACAAATAACATCAAATCACATAAGCCACTCACAACCTAGAAATAAATTATACTGAAAATACTCTAGGATCCAGAATGGAGCATCCTTGAGAATCTTGTCCGTCAGAACTAGAGTACACTTAAAAACCAAAACAAATTGATGGATTGGGATCTAGTTCCATGATCCTGGAAAAGCCGTCAAATGGAAAACCACGCAAGTGCATAATTTCACAATCTGCACCCAATAAAACCTTTTCACTTTCTGATCAGTTCCACGAAACTAACTATACAGTCCTTCAAGCACAGTTGTTTCTTGGATTACAATAAAATCTCTCCATGCAATCTCAACTAACCTGGGTTACATGGAAACTGCCATGGGTGTCCGATATGGAAACGTTTCCGTGTTCCAATGCGGCAATTAGAAAATCCATGATAAGGGGAAACGACAGTATACAAAAAAAATATTGTCAAATTTATAAGATATCTTGAAGTGTAAACGATATATAGCACAATTCCAAAGAGATGTAGCTATATAATTAGATTCTAGTTTGTATTACTTACAAAAATCCATACAAAAGAGCATCAACTGGTCATGCATATCAGTATATGGTTGAACACAAAAAGTCAGTAGGATTTTACTTCAATATATTTGATTTTCTTATCACATGTTTATCTTTATGGTTGGGCTTTGCTAAATTGATGAGCTTGTTTCTAAACTATTTAACAATTGAATAAAATAATGTTGTTTTAACTGGGCAAGGTTGACAACCCGTTTCCCTAAAGTGTCCATGTCCGTTTCCATACGTATGGACACGGGACACGGGACACGGGCACACTAATGAAGTTTCCCTGTAACCCAGCAACTAACATATCACATGATACAAAGTTGCATAGCGAGCTAAGTAAGTTCCTCTGGAAACCAATAAACAATGTGCGCTTCAGACTGTGAACACGTTGAGGTATTTTCTTGGATACCTTCATTTTGTATCATACATACTTGCATAAAGATAGCTAATATGTATGTGCAGCTATGTAAGTTCCTACAGCAATCAATAAATGTTTCGTGCGCTTCAAATTGTGAACAGGTATTTTCTTAAACATTTGGCATATCTTCATTTTGGATGCCATCCAAAAGGGGAGATTCTTATGAAGCTGCCATCCAAACCTAGATAACCATAGACTCACTAATTCTCATAAATTCCAAATCATAACCCTGATTCTGCCCAAATTTGTGATTTCGAAACCCTAATAAAATTCCAATTTGATAAAATACTTATACTAATTCATCACTCTATATCATCAAATTCAACCAATAAAACCCCAAACAAACAAAACAATTGTCTAGAAAGAGAGATAGAGATAGATTGAATACCAGAATAATTGAGGGTATAACTTAATCCATTACACCCACGGGCTTTAACGCCAAGCTTAAGAAATTGACGCTGTCTTTGTTGTAGAAGATGACGTATTCTATCAGCTGCAGCATCTGTTAATGTCAATGCTTGTTTTCTTGCTGCTGTGCTCACATTCTTTGCCGCTGCTGCTATCATCGACGATGCCATCTCCCTCTCTCTCTAAAACCAGAGACCTCTCCAATACTCCAAACCTCCTTAGATTCACAGGAAGAAGAAGAAGAAGATACGAAAAGGGTATTTCCTTTGAAAATGAAGACAAAGTAAAACCCATCACGATAAGGGTATTTATGTAAATTTAACTTCCTAATTGAAAAACTACTACATTTTCTTTGTGTGCATTGTTCACCTACTTTTCTCTCCCTCCCTCCCCTCCCTCTCACTCTCTCAGTCTCTCCATCTCTCTCTGGAGCTTCTGTTGGTAATGGGGAGAGAGATGAGATTCATGATAATGAAATCATTAGCTATCTTCATTTTGGTTTTTGTGATTTTAGTTGAAAATGGAACAAGTTTATTAGATAATCATGTGTATGGTTTTGGAGATCATGTACCTTTGTTTGCTAACAAGGTTGGTCCATTGAATAATCCAAGGTTAAAACCTTTTTCTTGCTTCTCCTCCTACAATGTCTACTTATCATTGCATTTCTTTGCTCATTCATTGGAAAATTTGTTTGTTTCATTTTGGTCAAACCCATAATTAGTTTTAATTGGTTTTCAATTTTGTTCAGTATAAATTAGGGCTTCTCTTTGTTCTGAATTGTTCTAATTTTTTAGAGTTTAATTGAATCTTTGGTAAGCATTGATTAGTAAATAATAGTTAAACATTGTCCACAGAATTAAGTTCTTTGCACTTCAGTAGCATTTTTTTGTTTTTACTGTAATTGAGTTTTAAGGTATTTTTGATTTTGATGTCCTTGCAGTGAGACGTACCAGTTCTTCGACTTGCCGTTCTGCAGTCCAGGTTAGGTTCTTTTAACTTCAGTTAAATGTGGTTTGGGGGATTTGTGATGTGGTCACTTGTGAGTCTTATAATGCTCGTAGAATGGTTGGTGTTAGTCGATTATCCAGTTAAAACACATCAGTGACCCTGGAAACTCTAGCAATCAGTTGATTTGTTCTAGCAATCATGTTCAGTAGACATTGTGATTGTCTGAAATGCATGTATGTTTCTAATTTATCTTGTACCATAGGTTATTGATGACGGATAATTTAAGAAAGTGATAAGAAAAGTAAGAATTTTGTTGCATACTTGAAATGTGCTTGCCAGCGAGAGTAAGCCTTCAGAATGAACACTGAAATAATTAACGTAGATCAGTTTTTATACCAGAGCATTAGCAACCTAAAACTATTTAACTTTTCATTTCTTTGAATTGCAGATACCATAATCCCACAAAAGGAATCTCTTGGGGAGGTGTTAAATGGTGATTGTTTGACCAGCTCCCCATATGAACTGAGATTTAGGGAGAACAAAGATATGGTTACCCTTTGCAAGAAGCAGCTTACAAGATATGATGTCGCACAGTTTAGGGATGCCATCAAGAGTGAATATTATTTCCAGATGTATTATGACGATCTTCCATTGTGGGCCTTTATAGGGAAAGTTGAAGAACAGTCATGGATCTCTAATGTTACAGGACCCCGGTATTATCTCTTTAAACATGTTGATTTTAATGCTCTTTACAATGAGAACCAAGTAATAGAAGTGCGTGCTCTCAGTAACCCAAATTATGTTGTGGATATAACCGACAATGTGGAGACTGAAGTTCAGTTTACTTATTCAGTTTCATGGAATGCGACATCAAAACAGTTTCGGAACCGAATGGACAAGTATTCACGATCTTCGTTACTTCCAGAGCACTTACAGGTTCATTGGTTCTCAATCATTAATTCAGTTGCTATTGTGGCACTCTTAACAGGGTTTCTTTTGACACTGTTTTTGCGGACCCTCAAGAATGATATAATGAGGTAATGCATTCTCTATGTTGATGTATGTGTCGCTGAAATCTTATGATCACTAGTCTGATATTTATCAACCATCTTCAGATATTCTGGCGGAGATGAAGAAGCAGACATGGAGGAGGTTGGCTGGAAGCACCTTCACGGGGATGTGTTTAGATATCCTCCACGAGCATCCTTGTTATGTGCAATCCTAGGGTCTGGTACACAGCTTTTGGCCCTGTAAGTTATCCAGATAGTACTGTTCATACATTACTTTTGATATGTTGATATGTTTGACCTTTTATTGGATAAGCTTATGCAATGAAAAGAAGAAGAAGCCGCTTATTTTCATTGTTAATAATCATAATTAATGCCCGTGGGTTATGTTGGTTGGGGAATGTTCTATTGAACATTAGCTATATAGTAAGCACAAACATAGCTAAAACACAAGAAAACGTAGTACCTATCAAAGGGTTGAACGTTATTACCCTCCGATGGATCTTTTAAATTTTGTAGACACATGTGTACCTAACTATCATGTGCCGAGACCCAAATGTTGACAATATTGCCATAGATGCCATGATTCAGTGATAGATCTTCCAATTTGCTAACAGTACAAGTATTCACCACAAAATTTACCTTATCCAGATCTTTTTATTTTGGGCAGGATTTTCTTCATTTTCATTTTGGCGTTTGTTGGTGTTCTTTATCCTTTTGACCACGGAGCGCTCTTTTCTTCACTTGTTGTGATTTATGCTCTCACAGCTGTGGTTGCTGGGCACACTGCTGCTTCATTTCACTCTCAGTTGGCTGGAGCAGAATGGGTATTTGAGTGTTTCTAAAACTTCACATTTGTCTATTCATTTTCTTCTTGCTGCTAAATCTGTGTCATCCTTATATTGCAGACAAGAAGTGTTCTTTTGACCGGCGTCTTATTCCTTGGTCCTGTGCTCGTGATCTTCTCTATCCTGAATACAGTTGCCGTATCTTATAAGGCCACACCTGCACTTCCATTTGGCACCATGGTGGTCATTTTTCTAATATGGGCCCTCATCACAATTCCCTTGCTTATCTTGGGAGGAATTGTTGGTTATACTTTCAGATCTGAATTTCAAGCACCTTGTGCTACCAAGAGAGTGCCATCAGAAATCCCTCAATTAGCATGGTATGGGAGGGCGCCTGCCCAAATGTTTCTAGGAGGTCTCTTGCCATTTAGTGCCATCTTCATTGAGTTGCACTACATATTTACAAGCTTGTGGGGCCATAAGATCTACACTATATACAGCATTCTATTCATCACATTCATAATCCTCATCATCCTCACTGGAATCTTGACTGCTGGGCTGACATACTTTCAACTTTCTGCGGAGGACCATAAATGGTGGTGGAGGTACTCATTATAATTCATCCATTTCTAATTTCAACTGGTTCTTGATGCATGTGCAGTTTTATAGTTTTTTCTATTTTTGAGGATTACTGAGTTTCCAAAAACTATTAGTGCTTAAATCTTATGACGTTGTTCTTTGTTTGTTTCTTGTGTGCAGATCATTTTTTTGTGGGGGGTCTGCTTCAATATACATGTACTGTTATAGCATTTACTTCTATAACCAGTCGAGCATGAGTGGCTTCTTGCAACTATCCTTCTTTTTCGGGTACAATGCTTGTATATGCTATGCTTTCTTCCTGATCCTGGGTACCGTCGGTTTTCGTGCTTCATTGCTGTTTGTTCGCCATATTTACCATGCAGTCAAGCTGGAGTAGTTCCACTTCAAGTTTTTATGGCATGAACCAATTTCCTGACTGATTTTCATGACTTGTACTAATTCTCCAGAAATCCAAAGGAGTTAGTTTCCTAATTGGAATTAAACACTGTAGTTGGAGGTGTAAAAGAAAGGAAACATGGAAGTGTGTTTCCTATCTTGACTGATATTGTTAGAGAAGTGTTTTACAGTAAAAGCAATGTACAAATCCTTTTGCAACAAGACAATCACCACAAGGCACAAGGGAGCTAGAAGGGCAAAAAAAATTAGTGGGTAGGGTGATATTTGAAGTCCTAAATGTGTAAGTTGATTAATGAAGTTAGTTTATCCTCTCTTCTGCCCATTATTTTCTATTGTTTTGAATGATTTAATGACTTGGTACTAAACTGTTAACAATGATCCTAGCATAAAATAACCTAGTATGACGATTAGCGCCAAGTAATCGCACTTAGAACACGGCCTAGGTTAAATAGATTGTGGTTGTAAGTTTATTTGACTAGAATTACACATAGCGTAAAGCTTTCTCTAAAATTAAATTTAACACTGGTTGTGAAACAAATTACCTGCTGATCTCTTTATTTAAAGAAAGCATTAATTAAGCTCTGTAAAATGGGTTATTACTATGCAATAAATTCAAAATCATGATCAATGTAACGTATATCATACTCCCTCTGTCTAAGAATAGGCGTCGTAGTTCAAGTTTGCATAATTCTCAAAACAAAGAGGAAAGATGAGTGTTTTTAAGTATTTTTTTACAATTATACCCTTATTGATAATAATTAGTAAAATTTAGAAATTACTATCTTTTAAAATATACCATGGATATTCGTAAACTTTATACCATTGAAAAGCATTTTAAAACACATACGTAACGAATATAAACACGGCTATCAAATTATACATACTTCTTATACTAAAAATAATCAAATAAAATAGTAGTTTAGAAATATCCCCTTGTTTAATGATACAGATCACCTATTACTGAACAAAATTTAAAAATGAATAGATCATCTATTCTTGGACGGAGGGAATATCTTATTTGCAATTATTTACCAATCCCAACGTTATTGGCAACCCTCTGAAAACCCTTAAAATGGATAAGAGCGTCCACATTCGTGAAACTAAAAGCCATGTACGTATAAAAAGTAAGGATTTGGCAACAAATATACATGCATTTGAAGGATCTTGTTAGATCTCAAAATCCTGACATCATTTTTCTTTCGGAAACTAACAATATGATAAATAAACTGAGATGGTATACTGCTCTTCTAAAATATCCTAATGCTTTTATTATGATCCAGTTGGATCTTCATGTGGGTTATGTTTGTTATGGAAAGATGGAATAGAATTGAAGATTGTTGATGCTGACTACGACACCATAAACTGTATTGTCAAACTTAATGCTAGAACTAATGAATCTCTCTTCTCATTTGTGTATGGTGTATTAGATGTTAATATTAGAGAAGCACAATGGGATTATCTTGGAAATATTGCTAATCATTATGGTTTTGCTTGGGCTGTGCTAGGAGATTTGAATTTTATTTTAAGTCAGGATGAAAAAGAAGGAGGTAATATTATTAGCAAGATTGATCTTGACAACGCTGCTAATCTTCTTAGCAATTGTGGTCTCCACAGTATGTCTTACACAGGGAATCCATTTACTTGGACAAATAAAAGGCAGGGTCAAAAGTTGATCCTAGAGAGACTTGGTAGATGTACTACTAATCTAGCTTGGCAGCATAATTATCCTAATGTTATTGTTAATCATCTTATTCCTATGGCCAGTGACCATTCCCCCATCATGTTATCCACCGCTAAGAATGAATCTAAAACTCAAAAGCATTTTATATTTAATGACTTGGTTTAGAGATAATTCTTGTAAAGAATTAATAAATAGGAAATGGAATGTACAAGTCTTTGGTTCTCCAGCTTTTAAGCTTACTAAAGCTTTATCTAATACTAAGTATGAGCTTAATTAAACAATGAAATTATATTTTCTTTGGCAATATTAATACTCAAATTGCTAAATTTGAAAATCAATTGAACAATTTGCTCTCTGCTAACAACTCTCTTAGTTCTATGGATGTTATAGAAGTTCAAAACAGGTTAAAGCATTGGTATGATGTTGAAGAAGACTTCTGAAGACTAAGAGGAAAGAATGAAGCTTACAAGTTCGGTGAAAGAAATACTACCCACTTTCACAATAAAACCAAATTCAGGAGGAGAAAAACTCATATTGAAACTTTGAAGAATGATATGGGAATATGGCTCACATATAGAAATGATATTGCTCGAGAATTGAAGGATCACTTCTTCAAAATGAGCAGAAGTATTAATCCTCCTAGTGCAACTTATTATCTTGACGATGTTGTTCCATGTATAACTGATGTAGACAATGTAATGATGACAAGGATTCATAATTCTGAAGAAGTTAAGGACATTGTCTTTAGCATGGAACCTTGGATAACTCCAGGACCAGATGGCTTTCCCCCAGGTTTCTATCAAGAAATGTGGCCAACAATAGGTGACGACACTGTGAGTATGGTTCAATCTTTTTTTAGAAGCAAACATATGTTGTACCAACTAAATCATGATTTTACTAGTCTTATCACTAAGACCAACAATCCTAACACAACAGTGGATTTTAGACCCATTAGCTTGTGTAATGTAGCTTATAAGATAATTTTAAACTGATTGCTACCAGGTTGAAGTGTCTTTTAGATAGGATTATCACTCTTTTTCAGTCAATTTTTCTATCTGGTAGACTAATTAATAACATATAATATTGTGATAGCTCATGAGTTGATTGACTCTATGAAAAAATGCAAAGCTGAAAAAGGCTGGCTAGCTATCAAGCTGGACATGTCCAAAGCTTTTGATAAAATTGAGTCGAATTTTCTCCTGGATACTCTTTCTAGACTAGGCTTTAGTAATGATTTGTATTTTATGATTAATCAATGTGTTTCTACTGTCACCACCTCTATCATGCTCGATGGACCTCCAGGGATATCTTTGATCCTCAGAGAGGTCTCAGACAGAGAGACCCACTTTCACCTTATCTTTTCATTCTCTGCATAGACTCTTTTTCAACAGCTCTCATTTCTGGTGGAAAAAAAGGTAATATTCATGGTATGAAAATTAACAATAATGCACCTTATAATTCTCATTTATTCTTTGCTGATGATTGTTTTCTTTCATGAAAGCTAATGCTAGAGAAGCTAGGAATCTTAGCCATATCTTAGAACAATTTAGTCTTTATTCTGGACAATCTGTTAATTTCTCTAAATCTAGCATGGGTTTTAGTCCTAAATTTCCCAATTATGTTAAAAATAATATTGCTAGCATTCTGTAGATTAAGAAAATGGCTTTGAATGACAAATATCTAGGAGTTCATTTGTTGCTTTAGAATAACAAAATGCAATCTTTTGCAGGTCTCATTGATAATTTCCAAGGACGACTTGCTAGTTGTATATTCTTAAATCAACCAGACAGAGTTGTTCTCACACAATCTGTGCTTAGTGCTCTTTTTACTTATCAAATGAAAGTGTTTCCAATGCCTAAGAAGATGACTGATAAGTTAGATTCTATTCAAATGAAGTTTTGGTGGAATAAACAACAAGATCAAAGAGGATTGTACCTTAAAAAATGGAAAGAAGTTGCTCAACCAAAAGATGTTGGAGGTGTGGGTATTAAGAAAACTGCAATCCTTAACCAAGCTTTGTTAGCAAAGCTTGCTTGGAGAATGATCAACTCTCCTAAGGAATTGTGGGTGAACTTAATGGAAAGTAAATACTTTCATAATAGTAATAACTGCTTCTGGTTTAGGCGGCCTTTATTTATGCAATGGTTAAAACACATTTTACAGTTGTGTTTGTATTTAGACGTAAATTATAAGTGTGTTCGAATCAAACGTTAATTAAATTATCGCTCCACCCAATCGTGCTTTGAAATTGCGTTTGACCCCATACGGAAAATAAAAATACGTTTGATCCTGTAAATAAGGTGCTAAATGGTTTTAAGTACATTAATATTAATGCCTTTTGTATATGAGTATGTGATGTGTGTACCCTAGTTAGCAATTCAACGAATTTTTGCTGTATAATTCACAAATATTCGTATCCTAGTTCTTCCCGCATAAATCCGCCAAATTAATTCAATCTCGAACGAATTTTACGTGTTTTATGGCTCTCTTGGCACATTATGCAAATAGGTTTTGTAAGAGATTTAACAAAAATCGTATATGAGAGAATCGAACCTAAGGCCACCTGCGTCTTAGGATAAGAGGCCAAACTATTGCATCAAACTTTATTTGTTGATTAATTTGTATAGTACTTCATTTGAATTGTAAAACCATAAGATTTTCACATAAGATTAATTTAAAATTTATATTTTATTATTTAAATATATGCTAAATTTTTAGTGTCGAATTGAGATATGTGAATCGCATTAAAACACGAATTTATGCATTTTCGTAATTTTTCCGAACCATGTATAGTTAACCACATTTACATTTTACCTAGACGATTAATGCGCGGATTTTTACTGATACGAATTTTTATCGTTCGCCGAATTGCTAACTAAAGTGTGTACATGTATAGACCAATAATGTTTGATACTCTAATTTGCTTATCTTTATAATAACCAATATTTTTTGCTTATCATTGTCTACATGTCAGTTATATAGGCCAATAATGTTTGGCAGTTGATACTCCAATTTGTTTATCTTTATAATAATTAGACATTTTTATTAATTCTGCCTCTCCAGAAGTTAATATTAAATATGTCTCTTTCACAGATCATTTTAAATTTCCTTCTACCCTCAAACACAAGTATTAATTATACCGACACACGTACGCTAATGAATTTCCGTCTTCCCTCAAATGTAACTGCTGATTACGCCCACTCACGCATTCAATTATAATTCCGTTTCACCCAAACAAACTTAAAATTACGTCTAAACTACTGACGAACTTTAAATTTACGCCTTTAACTCGACGTTCATTTTAATTGCGTTAGGATTTGAATTTTGAGCTCACCAATGTAGAAATCTTGTGAAAGCTGAAGCTAAATATAACTTAGTTTTTTTAGCTTTTTCCACTTCATGATTGTGAACGTTCTAATAATGCGAACTTTGACCTTATAGGGGGGGTATTTTATATGGTAACGCACAAATTAAAAAAAAATGTTCAGCTAGGTAGATTGACAATACAGTTTGCCACTATGGTAAACATGATATGGCGACACAAGATTCGGGGGATTAAAGTAGTGTCCCTTAGCTCCTCAAAATCAATAAACTTAAAAGTTTATAATATAATAATTCTAAAACTAAGTTAAAGTAATAATAAAATGCTTCTTCTGTCTCACACAAACTGATCATTTTTTTTGGTCTCATAAGAAATTGTGTCCTTAACACATGCACAACTCTTTTTTCAGTAGGGTTTTCTTCAAATCTTCAGAAAAGGACTCAAAGATTGTCTTATGCTTTATTTAGGGTTTATAGATAACACCCATCTTCTTCTCTTCAATATCAAACTCTTTGGGCTGACAAGAAGCTTTCTAGCATCGTCTCCAAGGTACGATCTCACCTTACCACAAGCTGAACCGACACATAGCAAAGGGAGAAACTTGGTATTGTTTCTTTCGTAAAACAATTCAAATGTTCGCCAAACTCTGGAAAGATAATCTAGGTCTATAAAAATACTTCAAAATAAGATAATCCCGTTGACAAGGCCCAATTTCTCTTTAAATAAATCTGGGCTTTCATTGAACATGAAAGGAATGACCCTAGCCCTGTTCTGGTGAAGGACGTGAACCAATCTCTTGGATACCTACGAAATATTAGACTGTTGATACAGATCGGAAACGTTATTAAGATATGATGACTTTTTGTAGCGGAGTAGAAATTATAAAGTAAACGATAAGATTGATAATAATGCAGCGGATATGTGTGAATAAAAGAAAGAGATGATAGTTCGGACCTCAAATTATTCATAGGAATAACGAATATAAACAGAGATCCAGACCTCGCAACTCCGAAGAATCACAACTATGGATAAAATGATTATTTATACCTCAGGATGAACCTGACTAGAAAAAAAAAGTTAAACAAAGTTTACCGATAACAACATAATTTTATTAATCAAAAGAGTCTCCTAATTTTCATTTTTGGAGATCCTTATATAGATAACTCCTACTAAACAAACCCTACATTTATCGAAAACCTAAAAACTTGTCTTCCAAGGTATCTATTATGTTTCGGCAACTTTCCTAACTTATTAGAACTCTTTTTATAAACTTCTCGACTATTATAAAATTAACCTAAATAATAAATACGGAAATCAATTATTTTTTACTAAAAATATCATTAATAAAATATAAATAATAATGATAAAATAATATATTTGTTTTTCATAAATCTCCCTCCATCAACTGTGCTTGAACAAAGAAAAGGTTTGTTGGATCAGGAATTGTAAAAACTCCAATCACTGGTCCCTAAAATATTTACAATGTAGTTCAATTAGACCTTGTTTGATCCAATAGATTGTAATCACACTAATAAATGACATCACTCATGTTATTAACCCTTAAACCTATTGTAGTTAAATCAATAAATCAACGTAACAGAGGTAGCACACTTATTAAAGATCCAACATGCAGTTGCTGCAGGACAAAGGCTTTATGTCCCAAGCATCGCAAACACGCTCAAATCAATAAAGCCCATAATGTAATTAGGTTGGTGAATATTAAACAACTGAGATTTTTCAGAAATTGAGATGAAAAAATTGAAATTAACCTACATGCTTTAATGGCTGAAATATACAACATACATATTTTAATGCCGAAATATACAACATACTCGGGTTTTAAGAAAAATCTAACTTCATACAAAACGTTGATCGATGTATCACTCTTATGCAACCCTAATATCCAATCAGAATCATCAAAATAACCAAAATCCTCGACTATAGACCATGTAGTAAAGACAAATTAACGAGACATGCTCAATTTTGAAAAAAAAAACATAGATTTGAAAAAAAAAAATTAACAAGACATGCTCAGATTTGATGAAAAGGCATATTTGAAGAAAACAAATTAGCAAGCCATGCTCAGATGTGAAGAAAATATACAACATACTCAGGTTGTAAGAAAAACCCAACTTAATAAATAACATCACACCACGTTATTAACCCTTGGTACTACTGTAGCTAGTTAAATCAATAAATAACATAACATGCATAACACACTTATTAAACATCCAACAAGGACAAAAGCTTTAGTATTAAGCATAGTAAACACGCCCAGATCAACAAACCCCATAACGTAATTCAAAGCAGCAAGATATATCACTCTTATACAACTCTAAATACCCAATCAGAATCATCTAAATAATCCTAAACGTTCACTTAAGCGTTTTGCTATTAAACATCCAACAAAGACAAAAGCTTTAGTATTAAGCATAGTAAACACGCCCAGATCAATAAACCCCA
>JAJJMC010031423.1:37484-131218 GCA_023531435.1 Papaver californicum | reverse complement strand
AGCTTTAGTATTAAGCATAGTAAACACGCCCAGATCAATAAACCCCATAACGTAATTCAAAGCAACAAGATATATCACTCTTATACAACTCTAAACACCCAATCAGAATCATCTAAATAATCCTAAACGTTCACTTAAGCGTTTTGTTATTACTTTGACTAGGTGTGTTGAGTTTTGAACACCTGACCTTCAGCTTCATAAAGCTTCATATATTACATGTCCGACCACTGAACCATGGTTTAGTTGGTATTAAACAACGCATAAAGTATAAATATGCTTTATTTTATTTTAAATAGTAATATCTTACGATTTTTACCCATTCTATGTTAAAAAGGTCCTTGCATATTTATTAGTATATGCCGAATTTTATATGTAGAATTTATATCTCTAAACAAATTATACACGTACACATGTCGTTTTGAATTTCTGTTGAATCACGAATCATCAACCATATTTATTACCGAATTTGACTTTTACGAATTCAAATAAAAATTATACGTTTACAGTTCCCTATGTTTACTAAATTACGGATTGCTAACTAGGGCTCAGATTTGAAGAAAACACAAGTTCCAAACAAAATAAAATATTAAAATCACAAAATCGTACTTATTCATATTTGCACACACAAATTATAATGTAGATTAAACAATATTTTCAATAAAAACATAGAGAAACAGATAAGTTACAAGGTTCAAGAGTACTACCTCATCAGATTAAAGAATGACTTCAACCCAGTAGTAGCACCAACACACGATATCTCCTTCCTTTGCATCAAAATCCTAGATACTGATGATTTAAATCTCTGAAAAACAGCAGAAGAAGATTGCACTGATGGCTTAGGGAATGGTAACAAAGAAGAAGCAGGTTGTATCATATGACGATTGTTGATAGTGTTAAGAGAACCCAGAGCTAAAGGTCTTGAAGAAATGTGTCTGGTTGGGGAACTAAAGGAATCCATTAATGGAATTGGATTATTGGATGAAGAAAGAGGGTTTGTTTGTTTCAGCGGATATGAAAATGGTGAGAGGAATGTTTTTTGACATTTTAGTTAAAACTGGTGGACCTTATTAATGGTCGTAGGATCATATAAAACCTTGTACATGTTGCTGGACCGCAAAGAACTATAGGTTTTACAATCGATGGACTCATTTAAGGCCTAGGCTCATTAAAAAATCAAGATATCGGAAGATCAAATAGATATTTTTAAAATGAAAATAGAGTGTATAAACGATTTGAGTCTAACGTGCACTGAGAAAAGATAATCCTAACCTATCAGGATAATTACTGTTGTTGCATTACTTTTAGTATGTCAATAAGTTTGACCTCAATATGCTTAAACATTGACTGATTACTTCTATATTCGGTCAAGCGTGAGTGGTTTCTTGCAACTATTTTTTTTTTCCCAGCTATAATGCTCGTATATGCTATGCCATCTTCATGATTCTTGGTAGTTGGTACCGTCTGTTTTGCGTGCTTGTTTGTTCACCGTATTTTTACCATGCAGTCAAGTTGGACTAATCGTTCCACTAAAGTTATTTATGGCACTGAATCAAATTCCTGGACGGTTTTCATGAGTTTTGATCTCCATGCTTGTAAAAATCATATATTTATCCCTTTTAGGGTGGATAAGAAAGAATCCAGATAAACAGTCATCAATAATAGGATATAGTACGATCTGTTGAGAATAGTCTCACATTGTATTGGAAACTAAAGATCCTATAATTTATAAGTTTTGGACAATTCTAACCTTGCAAGAGGTGAGTTAGAACGGGTAATTTGTGATGAGTCTTATATGACCACAACTACTTTGTATCATCAAATTTAATGTACACATGCTAGACCCAACGAGGATACACGTGTGGGGGTATGTTGATAATAGTCTCACATTGTATGATAAACACACATGTGTTAGACCCAACGAGGCTACACATGGGGGGCGTGTTGAGAATAAACCGACATTGTATGGGAAACTAGCAGTTTAGCCGGTTTTTGAGGTTAGTTAGGCCCATGGATGGGATATATTGATGTCGGTGCATGTATGAATAAAAATCTTAATGATTGTCAGTAACATCCTGCATGTTGGACACTCACTGTATCAGAAATACGGAGCATGGATTTCTATCTCACATTCTGCAATAAAATCGACAGATTTTATTAATAGCCATAGGCACTCTACACTGATCTTATAGCCTTTCTGTAAATATATATGCATACGTATAATATCAGAGATTCACCTAACTGAACTTTTGATATTCGACGCATATATGCAACTTAAACTTATGCCAAATGCAATAGTTCCCTAGTTAAATTATTTGGCTTCAAGTATCAATAGCTACAACTTGGCCAAAATACAGAATTATCACAAAAGTACGAAAAATCCTAGTATGCACGGTGTTTGGATAATCCCAACGCCAAGACCCAATAGCACAGCGGCATGCCTCTCTCACGTTCCCAAGAGCACAACGCCAAGCCTCTGTCGTCTTCAAGAGCAGATCGACAAGCCTCTTTCGTCTCCAAGAGCACAACGCCAAGCCTCTCTCGTCTCCAAGAGCACAATGATAAGCCTCTTTCATCCCCAAGAGCAGAGTGCCAAGACTATGCCGCAAGAGCACAACGGCATCCTCTACCGCGTCTCCAAAAGCACAGCGCCAAGCCTCTGGCGCAAGAGCACAACGCCATCCTCTACTGCATCTTCAAGAAGCACATCGCCAGACCTACCCCGTGCCAAGCCTCGGAAGCTCCGGACTTCGCGTCCCTAGCCCTAGCAGCTCCATCATTCGCATCCCTTGCATGAGCCTGTCCTCGAGCATCCATTGCACGAGCATGTCCTTGAAATCCCTTACATCCTTGACTTTTCGAACTTCCAGGCTTGCGCACCTCCAAGCATGTGCATCCCCAATCTTCCGCACCTCCAAGCATGTGCACTTCCAGGATTGCGCACCTCCAAGCATGTATATTTCAGCTTGTGCACTTCCAAGCTTGCGCCTTTTCAGGCTTTCGCACCTTAAAGTCTGTGAATTTCCAAGCTTGCGCACCTCCAAGCCTGTGCATTTTCAAGCTTACGTATTTCCAGGATTGTGCACCTCCTAGCCTGTGCATTTCCAGGCTTGCGCACCTCCAAGCCTTCCCACTTCAAAGATTGCACACCTCTAAGTCTGTGTATTTCTAATATTGCGCACCTCCAAGCTCGTGCACTTCCAAGAATGCACTTCTAAGCCTGCGCATTTCCAAGTCTGCACACTTCCATGCTTGCACATTTCCAAGCATGCGCATTTTCAGGATTGTGCGATTTCCAAGCTTGCTCACTTCCAAGATTTTGATTTCCAAGCTTGCGCATTTCCAAGCTTGGGTCACTTCCAAGATTGCATACTCCAGAGAAACACTTTCACGACTCTGGGTTAATTCCAACGCCATACTACTTCCTAGTGCCAGTCTAAGGCTAGCGCCCAATCGTCATAGTTTTCACAATGCCGACCTTGGCACTCATAAGCGTATTATTTATTATTCAGATGCGACATTCGATGCCATTGGCTACTGGCTATTTCTATTTATGCTTCAAGTTAGTGACAACTAGTAGTTGAGTATTCTTACTAGATTGCTAACACCTGACATAAATTACTAACAATGTTATCACCATGCTCATGGCTAGCATTACTGAGGTACGATGCCTAAACCATGTTGAATAATATAGTCTGCTTGATGCCCTAAGCCACCGTTAGACTTACTAACCTTACTAGACTTAACATTAGTAGTTGGTTCACTCAATTAATTAATCATAAGAGTCATTCATGGTACCTAACTATCAAATATACAAGATATCAAACATGCCAAGGGGGATAATCATTAGAGTATAGGTCTGGCGGTTCACAGTCCGTGAGATGTAAATGAACACCTACGATGAGAAGGAATTAAGTGGAATGTTACTAGGTGAGGATTTAAATTAACATTACGGTTTCTAGAATCCTCCATGGAATAATGGGGACGTTCTCCACCTCTTACACTTCTTACGAGATCATAATTCAATAGTATAAATAAATCAGTTGTTTTATTTATTTATTTTAAAAAAAAAACAAGTTAATTGAAGTTCATCGGACTATCATAAAAGATTCCATTTTCTCCACTTGAACTCTACTACAATTATCTGAATTCTTCAACTAAAATGCATCAAGCTTTGATCTTCTTTTTCTCTGCTTTCCTCCCTAAGATCAACTCTTCTCCTCCTATGTGACCAAAGCAAGACTTAAACGGCCATTTTCTTGGTTTAAGATAGCCTTATATAATTTTGATCTCTCGTACTCATTACGATTTACCCTTTTACCCTTTTATATGTTTTCCTTTAAAACACTCACAAATTCAAAGAGGGTGGAAGAATGAATGATTTTTTAGTGAAATATTTTGTAGATTAGACCAGTTTTATACTCCCTCCGTCCCTCATATATATGTTGAGAGGGTAAAATCTTTTAGATTAAGAAATTACTTGGTTTTTATAAACACCATGTGTTTTTTTTTAACATTTGTTTTATTCTCAAAACAATTACACATCCATCATAAATAAGGGTATATATGTTAAAATGCACCTTGGAATTGGGTTATTGCATATTTAGTAGGACAAAGAAAATCTGGAATTCCGCCTTTATAATAAGGACGGAAGGAGTATATTTTTTAATGCCAACAAAAACTTAGCAGTGAAAGTATAAATCAGTATCATTTTAACCACGTAAACAAATCGATCCACATGTTAGTGTCGGTCGATATCGCTAAAACATCTTATTCCCTTCATCCCCCATATAAAAGTAGAATGGGTTAAATTCTTTTTGAGTTCATAAAAATTCAGTCCTAAGTTATGATGATAACTATACATCATAATTAAAGGTATATGTGAAAAAAAAAATCATATAGAATTAAAATTCTGCCTATTTAATGGAACAATCAAAAATCAAACTTCCCTCTCTATATATATGGGATAGAGGGAGAATTTAATTTATCTGCTCCAAATTACTAACATGTTTAAGATATTTGCATCACATAATATATCCCCACAGTTAAATGTCGTCAGTAGGGGTAAAGAGCATCTCCCAACATGCATCCATGGGTACAAAGAAGAATTGTAACTTTGGTTAAACTTTGCCAATTGTCATTTCCCCATTTAATATTTATTCTTATCAAAATTAATTTTTTTCTTTAATTAAAATTAAATTCGGATATATTAAAATTTTAAAAAAGAATGCACGTTATTTTCACATAATGATAAAAACTTCGAATGGATCTAAATGATCTGAATTTAAAACTCGTCAGCCAGTTAAATTTTGTACGGGAGGTCATAAACTTTCACTGATTCACCCGCTAAAGTTAGAGACCCGCTAAAGTTAGAGACGGAGCCAACTGTAAGCAAGGGTATACTTATTACCCCTACCCATTGAACTTCTAAACCTAATCTTGCTTTCTTATAACCCTTAATAAAATTTTACTTCCTGTTAATCTGGTTTCTGGTTCCGCGCTAGAGTCCTCCTAATTCCTAGACCTAGGCTAAAACCAGGAAGTAAAAAATAAAAAAATACCAACGGAATCCTCAAAAATAGACCGAGTCGTCGTCAAGATTTGCGTGTAGTGGACTAGTCGTTGTGAGCGGACTAGACTAGGAGACCAAAATCACATAAACCCCCTTCTAGGGCTCTTTCTCTCTCTCACTCTTCACTTCTGTGAAGCAGCAGCTCTTTTTGAGCCCTCAATTCCACATAAATCCCTCTTTTTAACTCCAAAAAAACAAATCCTGGTTACATTTTTCGATCGAATAACATTTGATTGATTCCAAAATGTTCGGTCAAGACTGAACACTGGTAAGTAATTCCCATTTTCTGGTTCTTCATTCCTCATTGTTCTAATACTTGTCCATTTTTTGTCACGGTTAATTTCTAGGTCTGTTTCTATTGAGATTTTGGTTTCACTTAAGATGGCGGCAACTCAGCTGCCGTGCTTGTCACAAAGAGTTGTGTTAGATAATAATCATCGAATGGGTGGAATTATTTTGAAGAAGATGATTAATAATAATAATAATAATAATGTGATGATGGTTGGTTCGAAGAGTATACAACGTTTTAGATGTTCAGTTAATAATAATAATTCGCGTAGTAGTGGAATTAACCCTTTCTTGAATGTACACCCTGAAGTGTCTATCTTGAGAGGTAATGAAAGAATTGATACGGTTATTAGTCCGAAAAATGATGGGTCGATAGGGAAATTTACTGAGAGTTTGATAGATTCGTCTATTCCTGAGGATAATTACAGTACAGCTAAGATTAAAGTTATTGGTGTTGGTGGTGGTGGGTCGAATGCTGTTAATAGAATGATTGAAAGTAATATGAAAGGTATTGAGTTTTGGATAGTTAACACGGATATTCAAGCTATGAGAATGTCGCCTGTGTTTCCAAATAACCGATTGCAAATTGGTCAGGAGCTAACTAGGGGTCTTGGTGCTGGCGGTAACCCTGATATTGGTATGAATGCTGCTAAAGAAAGTAGAGAAGCAATAGAAGAGGCACTATATGGTTCTGACATGGTGTTTGTTACGGTAAGTTTAACCCACTTTTCTTATAAGGGCTTTCATATCTTGTTTGATTATGTTCCTTTACCCTTCAGATGATTGAAATTTATCGCACATCGTCATTCACTAATCAAGTATGTATGTGATATCAGATTTTAACAAAACCTCACTATCTAGGTTAGTCTGTGGACCGCATAGTTTGGAAGTATCCAATCTTGCATGTTATCGTTTCCCTGCGAAGTAACATATATGATTATTAAAATAGAAGGTTGTATAGGACTATCTTGCCCGGTTTTGGTGAAATCCACTTGTTTTTTCTTGTGTTAATTCTCACTTATTCTTTTACTAACCTAATTCTTGATTTTGGCTTTGCACATGCAGGCTGGAATGGGTGGAGGAACTGGCACTGGTGGGGCTCCAATACTTGCAGGGATTGCGAAATCAATGGGCATCTTGACTGTTGGTATTGTCACAACACCGTTCTCTTTTGAGGGACGAAGACGAGCGGTTCAAGCACAGGAAGGAACTGCTGCTTTAAGAGACAATGTTGACACTCTGATTGTCATTCCAAATGATAAGTTGTTGACTGCTGTCACCCAGAATACCCCTGTAACAGAAGCATTCAACTTGGCTGATGATATACTTCGCCAAGGTGTTCGTGGTATCTCTGACATAATTACGGTATGTCTTACCCAGAACATATGGCCTCACTCATGGGTTATTCCATCTTTCTATGATAACTGAAATGAAGCCTCATAGTAAATATTTAAAAAACTTGTAAGTGTTTACCATGTTTTCTTGCTTTGTAAATTCGTTTTGGACTACATGACATGCAGATTCCAGGTCTTGTAAATGTCGATTTTGCCGATGTTCGAGCCATTATGGCCAGTGCAGGCTCGTCTTTAATGGGGATAGGAACTGCAACAGGTAATTTCTGGAGCTCTACTTGGAGATAGCATCTGTTTTAAGCATGCATTTTTCTGTTCGATGATTTCTATTAATATTGCCAATTTTTGCCTTGCGGACCTTACCATGGATAGCTTAGGTTAGAAGTTAGTGTTTGCCTCGAAATTGGTTATGAATTGCTTCTCTAATCAAGCGGTAGATCAAAAATATTCTTCTTAGTCCATTGTTGCCTCACTTTATGGGTCAGTTAAACTTTTTTATGCCTTTCATATCCCATGTCAGCATATCTATGTGGGAGGAACCAGTTATTCGCATAATCCTTTTCGCCAATACGGAAATATGCAGTCATCTGAGATTGTTTGCTTCAAATATGAATCTTTCCTTGTTTGGCTAAGGGTTTGATTTGCTTGAATATTGTACTGAGTGTAGCGCAAATCATTTCTCTGCAGGCAAGACCAGGGCAAGAGATGCTGCATTAAATGCCATCCAATCACCCTTACTAGATATTGGCATAGAAAGGGCTACTGGAATCGTGTGGAACATTACTGGTGGAAGTGATTTAACTTTGTATGAGGTACACACTTTTTTTTGTTTCTGTGTTTTGCACGTTTGGTATGTGCAGAAGTCGAGTTTGAAACATGGCTAATATTCTTTCTCAAATTTTAATTCCAATTTTTTTTCAACTCAGTTGTTTATTTGTTCTTCTTTTGCTAGAAGTGATGTCCCAATGTATGTGTTTCTTCATCTCTCAAATTCATCATGTTTATGCAGGTAAATGCTGCAGCAGAGGTGATATATGACCTTGTTGATCCAAGTGCAAATTTGATATTTGGAGCAGTTATAGATCCATCACTCAGTGGTCAAGTAAGTTTGAAGGCTTTTTAATTAAGTTAAGTATTTTTTAGGTCGATATAATTATACATAACTTCCAAGGCTCCAACTCGTTATTTCAGCATACCAATTGGTACAAGCTTAAAACCCAAACGATTTGTGGTTAAATAGATTCCACTTTCTTTGATAGGAATACAACATCGATGCCTTCTATTTTTATTTTTGCGTAGGATGTATGTTAACATATCACCATTTTGTTTTTTCATCAGGTAAGTATAACTCTGATTGCCACTGGATTCAAAAGGCAAGAAGAAGCTGAAGGAAGGCTTCCTATTCAGGTGATGATCACTTCACCAGTTTCCTTCCTAGATAAGTAGAACTCTATTTTGTTTCTTCCCTCCAATTTTAAAATACTGTATCAGGGTAAATTGCAGGGAAATCAGTTATCCAACGGGGACATCAACCTTGGCGGAATTAATCGACGACCTTCCTCTTTCATCAAAGGCAGCTCAGTGGAGATCCCCGAGTTCCTAAAGAAAAAAGGCCGGCCACGCTTTCCCAGAGCTTGACGAATTCTTTTGTAATATATAACACCCTTTTTTACATTGCTTTTTAGTTAGGTCTACATTTTCACTAGTTCTTTTTTTCCATGTCTAGCTAGACTCTATTCTCTCTTACTTTTACTAGTTTTCTAGTGATATATAAGTAAAGTCGTGTTGGACTGCCTTCATCTGTTTTTTTCCCTGGCTGCTAATGGGGTTACTGGTTACCAATTTGCAGTTATTCTCTGTTTTTTTTTTGTATCTGATATTTTTGAATTTGAATATCATGTTTGTAGTTTAGTTCTGAGAATCTTGACTTTAGTATCGGATCTAGGGTTTGCTCTTAGTTGTATGGGGGTACTTGGAGAATGATAACAGGGTGTTATAATGATTGATTTGCTAAAGAGTGGCTTGGAATGCCCTTTTTCATATTAGTGACTGATACACCACACAAAAGATGAATAGACACGTACAAATATCAGAAACCACATACAATTGGAGAAGCAGAATAATGACGTGTAAACTAACATCCTACACCAGTTCATTCTCTCTCTACTTATATACTCTCCCCACACCAATCTAAAGTTCAAAACCCTTTTTCTTCAACAATCTTGAGTTTAGGACTCCAGAAATATGGTTAGTCCTAAGCGTAATTTCTCCGATCAACAGCAGCGGGTTTTGCCAGTTCTTTCAGAATCAGTGAAACCTCATCTGTCTAGCACCAGTTGGGTGGTTGGAATTAAAGAAGACCCACCATCTCTGATTGTAAAAGAACCAGCAGCAGCCAAATTTGATGCATTGGTGGTTGATGAAGATTCCGGCCGTGAGAAACTCAAGAGACATCGAGTTGAGATAGCTGGAAGAGTTTGGATACCAGATAGTTGGGGACAGGAGAAGCTTATGAAGGATTGGATTGATTGTTCTGCTTTCAATGCTTCATTAGTTCCGGTAGGACTATTGTCGGCTCGACAAGCATTGATTGAAGATAGACGACGCGCAAACTCTATTGGATTAAGGGTATAAACGAACAGGTGTTAAATTTTGTTACATGAATTACAAATCTATATCAATGAAGTTGCATCTCTTAGTAGTTGTAGTACTGAAAAATAAAATGATTTCCCAATATCTTCATTTGTTTTTTTGGCATGTTAATGAATGAAATAAAGATAGGATTCGATGTCCGTTCAATTTGTCATATGTTGTTTGAACTAATATACAGGTTCAATGATCTAATGCGTTGATTCTACCTTCTGTCGACAGATGAAGGGGACTGCAGTTGTTGAAGCTTCGGTTCGAGGAGCTGAAAATTGATTCAGGATGAAAAACAAAAGGCGCTAGAGATTATGAGAGGACCGAGAGGTGGATATGGTATGATTCTGGGTATTGATCAAAATAACAAATTTTCTTTGTAATATTAAAAGACAAGAATTCTTGAGACGGTGTATATATATCAGCCTAGCAAACGACTTTGTAAGAACGACCTTGGTTTTCTTATGCTGATGAGTTTCATTCTGTGATCATCTTGTTTAACTTAACTGTATAGATTTCTACTGGAAATCATACTGTTCTTCTGGTCTTGATTGTTGATCCATAGTTTCATTTCATTTTTTGCACGGATATTTTTATTTTAGTCTATGACTATAAGTAGTTCTGGGATTGAATGGGTTAGGTAGCTGAGGACTACTAGTCATTCATTCACATTAGCAGGATACAGTAAACCTCCCCTACTGAGTTGAAATGATTTCATCATGGAGAATTCAGAACTCGGTCGAAAAATAATACTGTAACGACCCCCTGCAGCAACTTATATCAGACTGAATAACCTGTTTGAAGCTCATTTCATTCCTTGCTGGAATTACTTGGGAGCTAATAAACCGATCAACAATATAACTACTTGTATCAAACGCTGAACTTGATTTGCTGCCGGTTTTAGCATACTAGTTAATGGTGTATGCGAACTTGTTTTTGACTGAAAATCTCATCTGACCTACCAGACTACCAGTTCCTGAAATGCCAGCTAACTCATTTCAGAAATCCCAGTTAATTATCAACAACCTGACGCAAGAGTATTGGCTGCAAATAGAAGAAAGTGACCTACTATCCCTTATGCTGTTCTTCAGGAAACATAAGAAAGTGACCTACGCCCTGAGCACAATATGCAGCACAGAGAAACAAATAATAACAACCCGTTTTAGAAATCATCTCCTCGTTCAGAAAACCTAAGTTCATTTCAGAAAGCAGAGAGAAATTCAGAGAATATAAGCGATGGATAGTATTTTGAAGAAGCCAGCCCCAAAAACTGGAGGTTTTTATGAAAGTGCATACAAACTATTCATGCGTCGAAACTCAGTTTATGCGACCGTGATTATAATCGGCGCCTTTGCCGGTGAAAGGGTAGGTTTCTTTTTTCAAATTTCAACTCTCTTTTTTCTGTTCTTCTGATTTATATTAAGAAGGTTAAATCTGTGTGATTCAATCATTGTTTTTTGAGAAGAAATCGTTCTGATTATGGGCTTGATTTTTGATTTTATATTAGCATTGTTGAAATTGGAATTGATGTTGTAATCTCTAAGCAATCTGATGAAATTGTTGGTTTGCCCCTTTGACTGATGACATGGATTTTGTGTGGTTGCAGGCAGTGGATTATGGTGTGAAGAAGCTTTGGGAAAGCAACAATAAAGGGGTAAGTTTCCTGTATCCATCGTTAACTTTTTACATACATTGTTTTTCTTATTGAGTTTGTTTGGCATGATTGATTACTGGCTTCACTTCATTTTGCTACTGGAGGAGTTTTAATGCTCTTGTGGTATCATTTGTTCACCAATTCGAGCAGTTCTGCAACTGTTACTTAGCAGTTCATTTCCCTTTGTACTCAGTTATTGTTAAACTTGAGTTCTTACTTCACCTCTCGTTGTTTTGTGTGTAATTACAGAAGCGTTACAAGGATATTTCAGTTCTGGGACAAAAACCAGACGAAGAATGAGCCATTTTTTCTTTGTTTTCTGGGTTTATGACTTAGATCTGAAGATATCTTTATAAACCAGAGAAAAGTGAGAAGTAATAGTTTTAAGGGCATCCACAGTCACGCGATGATACCCATCGATCAAAGATCAAAAAATTTGATCTTTGATCTGTCTCAAAAACAACGGGGTATGATCAAGCGAGGGCCTAGGATATCGCTTGAACGTAAGCGAAGTATCAAGGTAACGCTTGAAAAGACGGACGAGAGACTAATAGTTCACCTGGTACAAGCGAGATTCTGCTCTACCGCCTACCAAAAAAAATACAGGCGAAATCTCAACATTCCGCCCACTAACTAAGCGAGACATCAGTATTTCGCTGGTCGAAGCGAAGGACCAAGATGTCGTCTATGTATTGTGCGGAAAACACGTGTGAAAATTGAGCCGGGCGAGATGCAGGGGTACCGCTGGGACACAAGCGAGGGGCCAAGATCTCACATGTGAGACGTGTGCATAACACGTATGGTGAAATAGACGGGCGATTAGTAGGAGTCTCGCTTGGTGTTAGGCGAGAGCCCAACCTCTCGCCCGTCTATTTCACCCGTAAACCCTAGCATTTTCTTGCGTCTTCTCCTGTTGCCTACCTTGTTCTTCCTCTTCTTGTAGCCGCTCAACATCCAAGCCCCCATTTTGGCAACTTAAAATCATTCAACGAGAACCCAAGGTCCCGTTTCAAAATTTTGTACTTCGCTCATACATTTTCCAAGCGAAATCAAGGTATATCTTCTACAAAAAAAATTGAATTAAATTGTTTTAATTTGATATGAAATTTTGATGATTTTTTAGTTAGTTCGATTGTAGATGTTGTTTAATTAATCATGTAATTACCATATTATAAACCGATTATTGAATTGTGAATTTTGTGTTCTAAACTTATGAAATTGGGAATTTATTTAGGGTTTATGTGGATGTTATCAATTAGGTTTCAAAATTTGTTCCCTTTGTTAAATTGAACATACAATACGAAATTGTTGTAGTTTAATTTTAGTGGGTTTGTGTTTAATTTTTGATTGAATATAGTATGTTGTGTAGAAATCAAAGGAATTAATTTTGATTTAGTTTTGAAAATAATGTGTATGGATATATTTGAAATTGTGTATTTTGTCATAGGGCTTATGATAAATATTATAAATTGGGTATATTCTTATTGATGATTATTTGTTGTTGCCTGTATATAATTTATTAATTGGTTGTTTAAATTTAATTATGTTGTGGTTAAATTGTCGATATGTATCGAATTGCTATTTTATGTAGATTCTGAAGATGAATTTCGATGATATGTATCGAATAGTTAGAGTGCCAGGACATCCACATGGGTTGAGTCAGCTCATCAGGATAGAACCTGAAGATGGTGGAGTAGTTGATCCAACAAGGGGGGTTGATTTGGGGGAAAGGGTAGTTCAACCATCAGTGGTTGACAATCGAATGTCAGCTATAAAGGATAGAACCGATTTGTTGGTTAGGAGACTGACTCGCTCGATTGAGTCTAGGGAGGTGATGAGCATAGAAGAACAACAAAGAGTTCGAATAGTGCTACAAGAGATAACAACCCTTTGTTCTGGTGGAAATTAAGATCTGAATTTGCTAGTTATGGTGTTGAACTTTATGGTGTGTCCCTTTATCTTTCAAAGTGTTGAACTTTATGGTGTTGTACCTTTTTAGTTCTTTTAATTTATTTATGAATATTAACTTCTACGGATACCAAATGAAGTTGGCAAGTTATTTATCAATTCATCTCAATGCCTTGTCAAGTAAAATAAAATATCTCTGACAAATTGAGTAGAAAATCTTTGAATTATTAACTAGTCGTTGTATTGTCAATTCAATGTATAGTCATTTCATCGCAATGCCTTGTCAAGGGAAAGCAAAATATCTCAGACAAAGTTAAAATTCAATCTTTGAATTATTATGTAGTCAGTCTATTATCATTTCATCGCAATGCCTTGTCAAGGGAAAGCAAAATATCTTTAACAAAGTTAAATATTATTGGTTGAATGTAGTATGTTGTGTAGAAATTAAAGGATTTAATTTTGATTTAATTTAAAAACAAATGTGTATGGTAGTATTTGCAATTGGGTAATTTGAATGAGATTGATTATAATTGGTGAGATTGTTGTATTTTGATAATGATGTATGTATTTTTCGAATGTTTGATGTATAATTTTTGGTACAAATGTGTATGGAAATAGACAATTACATACAAGTTTAGTTGGTGTTAAATTAATTTTAATTGTTTATGCATTGTGGTGATTTACTGAATATATTGACAATGTTCTATTATTTGTTTGGGCAGATGTCTAGCAATGTTGTTTCGAGATGGGTTGGTAGAAAGAAGAAAAGCAAAAAAGCTAAAATCGCAGAGGAATCGGAATCTGAATCCATGGTCCCCGAGTCGGTAGATGTTCCGGGGTTGGAACACTATAACGTTGTCGAAGATACGGAGGAACACGTTTCGACAAATATTACATAGTCCTCCGACGCCAACTTCAGGTTTGACCATCGTGGCTCTCTCAAATCAGTTATACAGATGTACAAGAAAATCACTAAGGAGTGTAATAGGGTCCAATATATAATAGAAAGGGGAGGTTGGGGCAGATTACTACCCTACCTTTAGTAGATTCATCCCACGCTCTTATTGATTATATTGTCGAGCGGTTTTGGGATACTACAAACACATTTCACTTTTTTTTTGGAGAGCTTGGGTTCACTCCCCTCGATTGAGTTATGTTGACCGGGCTTAGTATCGGTGTCGGGAGATCTGTTCCTTATGAGCCAGCTAAGTACAAATTTGAGTATGTTCGTGACAATATCTTTCCTGAACTGAAAGATAATGCGGTATGCAAAAGAGAAGGTGTTCCCCAACAGTGGGTTTCGGATGCCATCACTCTCAAGTTTTTGACCACCTATTTTGATAAAGATACATTGTACGCGGCGAACGATGATAGTGTTCTTGCTGATAGAGTAGCGAGGGCGTTCTATATGTATGTTCTGGGGAATTTCTTTTTCCCAAATGCAAAAACCTACATTGATGCAGGATGGTTGGCTGCCTTTGATAATCTAAATGAAGTTGATCAGTACGACTGGGGTGGTCCTGCATTATCAAAATTGTATTCGGGTCTTGCCACGGCTTCTAGGGGACAAAAATCAGTATCCGGGCCGTTCCAAATTTTGGAGGTAATTTAATTAACGTTATTCAAAATTCATTTTCTTAAAATTTAATTGTTATGTTGTTAAATCATTTTGAAAAAAAAAATTGTTGTAGTTTTGGGGATACGAATATCTGGGGATATGTCGTCCAAATATCCCTTCGGCTGAAAGTGAACATGAATGGCCTAGATGTCGTAGGTGGGTTGCCTCCCGGAAGAAGGGTGTTGACATAGTGAAGACAAGGACTAAACTGAACCAGTTATCCGTAGACGCCGTGACGTGGCAACCATGGCTTACTGCAGTTAACTACATACCAGAAGATATTGGCCGCAAAGCAATAGAACTTTCTGGAAAAAGAATAACGTTCACCTGGCTGGGCACTGTATGTTTCCTAGTCCTTTTCTCATACTCCTTTTTTTTTTCCAACTCGTACTGTTGTGAATGGGTAGGTATTTATTTATTATCATTTTCTTGGATAAAGCACAATATGTATCTCGGAGATCGTTGTTGGAGGCAGAACAACCCAACTTGGGGTATTCCTGCAAACCCCCCTGCTTGCATCTCCAATTTCGTCGACGACGAGATTATGGACATGACAACAATTTCTCACGTCAATGCTAGTGAATACGTACGTGTCATGGAGTACGATGTTTATTATGAATATTGGAGACATGTTACCAACCTCTACAAATATGTCGCGCAAGTTGATTGGGAGGTTGAAACGTATGGCTATGCAGGTGACCGTATGAAACACAACATTCCACGGCCTCGTGATCATGTGCCCATTCCTCCCCGCCAACAACTACCATATGTAAGTTTTTAACAAAGTTTTGAAAAATTGAATACAGATTACACATTTATGCTTCTGTGGTTATTCTAAATTATTTTCATCCCAGGTGGCGGCTTATGATTTAGTGCAAGATTTTGCAGATTTTACGCAAGAGTTGCGTGATTTTACCTTAGCTGAAACCAAGGATCGGATGGACTACTTGATTCGCAAAGAAGTTGAGTTCAACAATTTTCGGAGTCAGACAGCCGCTCAAATGAGCCTCCTACAAGATCAAAATACGTTGTTGACCAGACAGCTTACCCAATTTCGTGCAGAACAACCTCTTGGATTTGCCTCATATGCTATGACCACACCTCCGGGATCTTCATCAACAGTTCGACCAACGCAGAACGTCAGACCATCTTTCCCGCCATTTATTCCACCAAGATCAAACTCCGGTTAAACAAAAAATTAAAATTTCAAATGACGGTTAAAAGAACGTGTTCGGTTATTTTTATTGTTGATTAACGGTTATATGAAATGTTATTTTTTAGTACGCCGTTTATGTAGTATGATAATTTTACAGCTTATTACGAAATTTAAATGGCTGTTTTATTACCGTTATGTTACCCTTATGTTACCGTTATGTTACCGTTTTATTACCGTTTTTTTGTCCTTGCATAACGGCTATTTTTTTTTGGTTTATACTACTATAAATAACATTCAATAGCTACACAACTCATTTCATTATTCCCACATTTTATTTTTCAATGTCTGGTTACGAAAATTTTACCCTTAATGCAACCAATTTTACTTTAGATGAAGATTTATCCATATGTCGAAACATAGTATTACATTATCCAGCAAGGGGTCAGGAACGTGATATCAATGGTTGTATGACCATGGAATGGTTGGAACACACACATGCTAACTTTTACGATGAAACCGGTAATCCCAACAACCGGAACAGAGCAGACCTATTTTGTCGATATGTGCAAATTACTAAGGAAGTATTAGAATTTTCTTCTTTAACTGCTCGGGTCAATGAATTTCGTCTTAGGAATGAAACTGATGATGAAGTTGTTGCTCGATCACTACAGGAATGGACAAGATGGAAACGAAGTGATTTCCGGTACAAACCTCATTTTGAGATCTTAAGGGTAATGGATGAATTCAACCCTTTTGTGTTAATCTTTCTACCTAGTAGGGCAGAACTTCGTCAACGTCGTCCGACAAGCCAATCCTTTCGGTTTCACTAATAAGTTTATTTCTTACTTTATTTATCTGTATCGGGAGTTTATTTTTTTTTCCCTTTCATGTATGTCTTTTTTGATTTAATAAAAGTATTGTAGTACCTTAAGTTATTGTTCATTTAACGACGATTCAGGGGATATTATGAGGTCATTAGCATTAAAAAAATTGAAACTCTAAAAATAAAGAACCGTTGAACTTTAACTTCAATTGATAATTTTAGGAGTTAATTGCGATTACATTTTGGATTTCATGAACTCATAGCTTGCTACAAATATGAATTCTTCCCCCTTTTCCTGAAAGTAGTGCATTTTAGCAATTTCCTCCTACACAAGGGAAGAAACAGTTAAATAATTTGTTATTTGTAATTGTTGTTAATGATAGAGGAGACAACTTTTGTAATGGTATGGATACTTACAAATTGTTGGATCGATAATCCTAAATGGGTGTCGTTAAAGATCCGTTGTTGTATAGATACATAATCAGCTATTCCCTTTCGAATAACTTGGTATCTATCATAAATCTGTACAATAGATCTTTGGGTTGAATTTCCATATTCCTCATCAAAATGTCTGTGGATCCTCCCCCATACAGTTTCTGGATCAACAATTCCGACTATAACATCTTTACGTAAGGTTTCATAATACCAGGATTTTGTTATAGCCAAGTCTTTGCCTGAATGAAATGTTGACATGGGTGTACGTAAGTTATGAAGTGAACAAAGAAGGTATTGGGATTAAATAGAGAACAATAATATATTTAATAACATTGCCTTGTCAAGTTATATAAAATATCTCTGACAAATCTGAAAAATAATCCTTTAATTGAAATGTGGTCGGTGTATTGTCAATTCATGTCATTGCCTTGTCAAGATACATAAAATATCTCTGACAATAATATTTCTGAAAATAAATCTTTGTATTGAAATGTGGTCGGTGTATTGTCAATTCATGTCATTGCCTTGTCAAGATACAAAAAATATCTAAGATAAATAATATTTGTGTTCAAAATTCTCCTTTTTTTATTATAAATAACCACACTTGCTTCTCCATCAATACAAACCGAGTTTTATCATCATCTCTTGCTCCTTACAAATTCCAACACATAACAAAATGGCAAACTATGTAAATTATATAGACAAGTATGGTTCCTCTTCTAGTTTTCCTCACTATGTTTCTTATACTTCTTCTTCTTCTGGTTCATTAAACGATGATGATAACACAAGTTACTACTCATCCGATGAAAGTTCACTTGAAGCGAACAGTAATAACCTAGTAGTTACTGCTGGTTTAATGTTGTCAACTATGAACCCTCCACATACACGTATAAAAATACCAAGACAACGTGATGTAGGTGCTAAAGGTCTATGGAGAGACTATTTCTGCAGCAACCCGACATTTCCACCCAATGTATTCCGAAGAAGATTCAGAATGCGTCGACAATTATTCAACCGCATTTTGGGTGATGTTGTGGCGGCAAATAGTTATTTTGTACAAAAAAGAGATGCTTGTGGTGTTCTAGGATTAACCCCGCACCAAAAAATTACTGCAGCTATTCGTATGTTAGCTTACGGATGTGCGGCCGATGCAATCGATGAGTATTTACGTATTGGGGAAACTACGGTTTTGGAAGCAACTCGTAGATTTTGCAGGGTGATAGTCCAATTGTACGAGGATGAATATTTGCGGACACCAACTCAGCGTGATGTTGAACTCCTTCTTGATGAAAACCAAAAAAGGGGATTTCCCGGGATGCTTGGTAGTGTTGATTGCATGCATTGGAAATGGGACAAATGCCCTTCGGCGGAATCCGGTGCTTATACCGCCTACAAGGGTAGCGAAAGTATTATCCTTGAGGCAGTTGTGTCGTATGATCTTTGGTTTTGGCACGTATTTTTTGGTATGCCGGGTTCAAACAATGATATCAATGTGATGAACCGTTCATATATCTTCAAAAAGCTTATCAACGGTAAAGCACCGGCAGTAAACTTTTCAGTCAATGGAAATCAATACAATATGGGGTATTATCTTGGGGATGGAATATACCCAGAGACAACAACTATTGTAACACCATTAAACATCCAGACTCCCAAAAGAAACAGAAATTTTCGGCGATGCAGGAAGGTTGTCGAAAAGATGTATAACGGGGGTTCGGGGTACTACAAAATCAATTTGCAATCATCAAACAACCCGCACGAATGTGGAATCCGGACGTGTTAGCGTATATAATGAAAACTGTCATTATTCTACATAATATGATAGTGGAGGATGAACGTATTCCCGGTGATTGGCCGCATGACTATGAGCAACGCAGCCACGGTGCTCCAGTTGTTATTTCAAGGGACAACACTGCTCAACTTTCTAGAATGGTGAAGGACCAACGCAGACGTGCAGTATTCGATAAAAAAACTGGGGTTCGTTTGAGAAATGACCTGATCGAACATATATGGTCATCTGTTGGGGAAGAGTGAACTTTTATATGGGCTTTGGGGGTAAATGTGTTGTTAGTGGACCCGTGGTTAAAGCGAGAGTTATCTTATCTTTACTTATTAGTCGCGTTATATTTTAATTGTTCTTTGAGTCCAGCTAGTATTAGAAGTAATTTTAAAAAATAATTCTAAACTAAATTTTTATTTTAAATTAGGAGTCGTTAAAAACATAAAAATCTATTGGTTAAAAAATATACTGAAAATTCTAAATAAATTGATCAAAATTAAAACTCAATATGACAATGGTAAATAATAATCCGGACGTTATGATTGGTTTAATCTTTTCCTCAAAATTTCTCCCTTCCTCAGTTCGATGTACTGTCTTGATACATCATCCATTTGGGAGATATCCATCGTCATTATACGGAATTCCTCTTCTGCTTCTTGCCTAGCTTGTATTGCCGTAAACTTTGCATTTGAATCAGCTAATTTAGCTTCAAACTTTGCTTTATCATTAGCTAATTATGCTGCAAACTCAGCTTCTCTTTGTGCAATCTTCATATCTCTTTGTTCGGTACATTTGGCGTTGAAGCTTTGTTGCTCTCTATAAATATTTTGCATCATTTCCTGTTGTTCAGCAAATTTTGCTTTCCCTTTTGTCTTATGTCATTTCGCCTCTTTTTTCCCCATTGGACGGATTAATGTGTTGGGGATATCTCCAAGGTCTTCATAGGCGCTGGGACCATCAAGGCTTAAGTCTGGTGTGTCCTGTACGTCCTGAGATTCGTTGTCGTAATCAGACTCTCCTTGTGATGAATCGAAAACAGATGTCGACCTTCTGGAATATTTAATATTATCTAACATAACTGTGTAGCAATCTTCATGTTTAAAACTTCGACCAGTTGCTTCCTTGAAAAGCCTACGTACTTCTGCGAACTGGTGTTTCAATTCAATGTTGTTAAAGGATATACAATCAAATAGATTCATGTGATAAGCATAAATAAACGAGTTGTTACCTTATTTTCGGGGCCCCATCCAGTATGATGTTCCCTTTCGACTTCAGCCTCCTTTGCAGACATAAGCGCCACATCCTTGCTTGTAATTTGAAATCGTTTCTGAAGGGAGGTCCAACTACGTTCTGGCATAGAAGGTATAGCTTCTTTCATCCGACATAGTATACGTGACCATAATTTTTCTTCACATTGATCAGTACCAATGCTACAATCTTGAGAAATAGACAAATGAATCGTACACATGGTAACATCTTCAAAAGACGAAAAATTTGGACTTCGGGGTTTTGATTTACTAATCGATTTCAAAACTTATGAAATAAGAACCAACTTTAGAATTTTCAACTACACAATGTATGAGTTTAGTAAAATGTTATTGGTTTAGTATCCCATATATATAGGGTAAATATATAGCCGTTAAACTGCCAACGGTAACATATCAACGGAAACAAACGGTCACAAATTAACGGTCACACTTGAGCGAGGCTTTGGGGTCTCGCCCAACTCCAAGCGGAGCCTTGGGGCCTCGCCCAACTCCAAGCGGAGCCTTGGGGCCTCGCCCAACTCCAAGCGGACCCTTGGAGCCTCGCCCAAGTCCAAGCGGTTCCTTGTAGTGCCACCCAACTTCAAGCGACTCGGTAGCATCTCGCCCGTGTTTGGAAATTTTAGGCGAAATCTCTGCTATTCGCTTATGAGTAGGCGAGCTTCTGGTTACTCGTCTGGTGGAGCGAAAGTTTAGCATAACGCTTGAGCTGGCGAAATGTCAACCCTTCGCCCGTGTTTTTAAGCGAGATGCTGGTCCGTCGTCTGTTCACAAGCGAGGGAGTAGAGTTTCGCTCGACTATAACTTTTGATCGTCGATCAGCGACTTCTTTTAATCCTGAACAGTGATTTTCAACGATTATAAACTAAATCTAATCGCACCGTTGTGGTTGAATTTCACCGATCATCGATCAAATTTAATCTTTGATCGACATTTTGATCGATGATTGGAGATGCTCTAAGACCTTCCTTTTTTTGGTGAAACTATTTTTATTTCCCCTTTGCTGTTTTTCTTTTTTTTTTTTTTAAGAAAAGAAACGAAACTACAATTATAAAAATGCTCAAGATTCATTTGAGTTGTATCTTTAGAATCTTTGGTGGCTAGATTATTCTATATAGTACCTTGGGTTGTCACTTCTCAAAAGAGTGATCCTTGAGTTTGGTTCTCATTTTCTATGCCTATGTTTTCTCTTTTGTACCTTAAGTTCTGTTGATACCCCTCTGTCTTAGCTTGAACCAAACGAAGTCAAATACGACTTCGCTACAGGGTCGGAATGCAAATTTACCCTACAACCAATAGGATGTATAATTGTTTTCACTTTAGTATCTTTTTTGTATGCTTTGTTATTAGATTCTCAAGCTCGCGAAAGTTCTGTCTGTGATCGAGTTTCCCTACCTTTGATAATTTGATCCGTTTGGAAGTGTATGACATTCGTTACCTGCAAATGAAAGCATTACTTAACTTTCTAGAGTTTTCACCAAATTTGGAATCACTAATCATCAAAAAGGTATATTACACTTCTCAACTCTGTTTGTCATTGCAATTGCTATTTAATTCAAACAAGAGAAGAATTTGCACAGTTTATATCATTTCCTACTTCTTGCCCTTGTTGATTTGCATCATATTTTTCTGAACTTGAAACATTGGTTGTAGGTCGAATTTAGTGGCAAAGTGCCTCGTTGTTTGGAATACCTCTCGTCAATCATAATTCAGAAGTTCAATGGGTACCCAAAGGAGCTGGAGATGGTTAAATTTGTTCCGAAGCTTGCAAGAGTTCTTCAAATGGTCATTTTGGAAACTTCATATACTGTGGAAGGTTTTGTGGATCCACGCAAGAAGAAAATAAATCTTAAAACTAAGGATGTTGAAGCTTTGAATAAAAAAGTTATGATGCAGTTAAGAATGTCACCATGGGCTTCAGCAGGTTGTTTCATTAAGTTTTCAAGCTCTTAAATCTTGCTTTTTCTTATTCTTGTCAAATCGTAGAATAGGTTGCCAGGTTAGGCTTTTTATTTTATAGTTCAGCTTCTTTAGGGTGGACAAGTGCAGGAAATATTTTTGAGAGCAGGTGCCTTTTACAGAATTTTGAACAGCTTAGTAGGAATCTTCTCAGTATTAGCGGATAGTTTTCCAACTTAATGAAGCTAGGTTGCTAAAACTTAATGTGTTGAATCCAATTTGTGGAGGTAAACAAGTAACAATTCGTGATAGATTAGCTTTTTAAATGAATTATTCTAACTCTTTTTGCTTATTTTTCTTTTATTTCCGGTGAATGGCAAATGTTAGTTCTTGAGATTTGTGAAATTTACATTCCAGTGGCAGTTTCACTTTAAGCCAAGATTATGAAAATCCATCTGATCAATGCCCGGTGAGTCGTCATGCATTGAAGCATTGTTGGTGTTTCATTTGAGTTCAGTCTGTCTTATTGTTTCAGTGTACTTCATGATTGCCTGTGTTCCATGAGTAGTTCGAAGCTTAGAACCTTCCTGTACCTGAAATTTTGTGTCAATATAAGTTATTAGACCTTCCTAATGACAAAGAGAAGTTTGGAAAAGGAGATTTACACAGTTCAGAGATTTAAATACAAGTAAGACCAATGTTCGGGGGAATCTACACTGATACAGTAATTTCGGTGTTTTACCCTTTTAATGGCCCTGGGAAGGCAAAAATCAAACCATTTATCAATGGGAAACTTCACAGTGTTTACTTCTCTGAGCATAGTAAAGGGATTTGGTTGAATACCCCAGAGCTTGTGGTAATAAACCTGTTGCCTATTCTTCCTTGCACATGCATGCACTTGATCGAAAGCCGGGGCTTGTATTACAAGGGAGTTGTGACATTGGCATACACAACAACACCCCAGAGAGAAAAACTATGACGGGAGAGAGGTACGCTATTGTTTCAGCGGGATACTTGGGGTACTATTATTGAACCACTTTGGATGAACTATGCTAGAGAATGGCGTGCGACAATTGAATACGATATTGCTCGTGAGCTAAAAATGATTTGAGAGATTTCTTCCTGGAAAGCTTAAGGATGCATTTGGTAAAATACTTAAGGGGTTGCCAAATGAAGTGCTTGGCCAAGAAGGGGGCCTACAGGTCCCAAAATCAAGAGTAGTTATTGGAACGGCAATGAACTTGGTAGACATAATTGATAATTCATCTCTGTCCTTTGCGTTCCTATGCCATAGGCTATAAAATTTGATGTTCAAAATAATTAGAAAGAAATATATTAGAACTTGTTGCAAAAAGAGTGAGCTCAAATGAGCACAGTTTTCTTCAGAGAATCTGAAAATTATGGGAACCCTATCCACATTGTGCTAGTTATATATCATTGCTCGGAAGTTATGCAACTGCAAGTGATATTTAAAGATAAATTGCATTCTAACTGACCGATGTGGGACTATAAATTTAAGGGATAGGATCTAACTCCAAAAAAAGACTTAGGCCCATGTGTTAGAAATGGGCTCAAGTTATACTACTCTATCAAGTATCAACTAGGGGTGAACATGGGCCGGTATGGACTGGTTTTCACCTTATCTCCATCCAATTCAATTCATTACGGATTATAAATTTGGCATCCGCATCCAATTTAGCATCTAATGGATGCACGGATGTACGGATTGGATGCAGATGATCCAATGGATTTGTTTTATAATTAAAACAAAAATGACTTCTTATAAAACCTAAACATCATATATGTATACTGTATATAAAAGTGTCATGGACAACACCCCAAGAAAACAAGTCCTTGCAACATATACCCGTTTACCATATACAAAAATGAAACCAGAGTCCTCATATAAATAAATTATCTCCATATATTTTTAAATTTTTTATAAATGCACTTAGACTAACGAGTCTGGATGTCTAATATATTTTCAAAGTTGGACCCGAATCCAAACTATAATCCGTTGAATTTTAAGAAATCTATCCACATCTAACTTATTAACAAACTGTCCGGACACCTACACGTAAAAATAAGGTTAGACCGGATGGAATCCGCATATTCTAGACCAAATATTCACCCTAATATCAACTATCAAATCTGTGGTTGGTTCAATTTGTGTGGCCCAATCCAGTGTCGTTTTCACTTTAAATATTTTGAACCCAAATTATAGATATCTATCAATGCGCGGTTTTCCGAGTGTTCAAACTCAGGTGAGTCGTCATGCAGGATTGATGGTGCTCTATTTGAGCTCAGAGAGGTCTAATCGTTTCATTGTACTCTTCATTATTGCCTGCGCCCATGAATAGTTAGAAACTAGTTATCACAAAAAATGATGAAACGTAGATCGGAGGATACAGTAACAATGTTTAATTAGATTATGAGATATCTTCATAAATTGGGGGTATTTTTAATTTGTCCAACCAACAATTCCTGCTAAGGGATTTTAGAAGATATTTTTTAGTGGTGATATTACTATGATACCTTTTATCCCTAATTCTTAATAATATCCCTAACCAAGTATCTCCCAATTTGTGGGATAAAATTAAAATAATAACTCCTCCTGTTATTCTCTCCATATTCTCCTCCTCTTTCTCTTTCACATTAACTTTCCTAACCGTTTCGATTTCATCGTCGAGTTAATCGTCGATCAATTATATCTATAAATAGAAAATGACTTAGATCAAAACAATATGCTAGGGGGTTAGACCTAATCAAAGAATTCCTGCGGCGGCTCAACGAAAAGCGAAACAATTACATCAAGATAAACTATCCTCCATTATTACTCAATTGGAAGAAGAAGAAGAATACAGTCAAACTCTTGCTCAAATGACTTCAATAAGAAGGTAAGTGGTTCTCAATCTTTTATTAGTGTTTTTATTGATTTGAAATTGTTAAAATAGGTTAAAATTGAAAAATCAGAACTTCAGTTATAGTTACAGAGTGTCAGTCGGCATTGATTTTAGTTGAATGCCATACTGACTGAAACTGTCGGCGCTGATTTTCTGAATCTTTAGTTTGAATACCATACCGACTGAACAGTTACATTCCCAGAAAATTTTACATGTGTATCTGTAGGTATGGATTTATTGAAATTTTAGTTTGAAGACCATACTGACTGACATAGTACTAGATACATAAATTTTATATGTTTTATGTCGGTGTTGTCTACAAATGTTATGACAATGCCGACTGAACTCTTTAAAAAGTTTGTATAAAAAACTACTTTGTCGGTTTAGTTTTTAGGCTTGTTATTCTACGCCGACTGATAGTGTGAATTTATTTTTTTCTCAGTCGGTATGCTCGATTTACAAATGAGCAATGCCGACTGAAGTTTACCCAATGGCGGTTGAGATTAATTCAACGCGGACTTTGTTAAATAAAATGCTGACTTAGTTTTTGTTTGTTAGATTGTTAAATCAAAAGGTAATACATTCATAGGAAAGGAACTTGCTCCTAAGAAAGCATCTAAGAAGATTAGTAAGGAAGTTGGCTCTTTAATAGGGAGCAATCCTCTTACTCCTCCTGAGTCTGTTCCTTCTCGAAAGGGGTGTAAACGCCTGGGTGCTGACAAGAGAGGCACTGAGCATATCCCGTGGGACCAGAGTAAATTAATAATCCGGGAACCCACTGAAGCAGAGTTGCTTGAGACTCAAGAAGATGATGTAGTTAGTTCCGCATCCACAAGGGAAAGGGAAAGCGGTTGATGATGTGGAGGATGTACCCGGTGTAGTTCCACCTCCAAAAAGAAAAGGGAAAGGGGAATCAGTTGAGGTGGGAGTCAAATAAGAAGAAACGAAAGATAAAAAGACTCATATCCCTCATCCTGACGATATGCTACCTAGGGGCAGCATGCTCAGACTCGACCAATAAAAACTCAACGTAGTACTTCCAGGACAGATTCCCAATCCAAATGTCTGAGGAATTGGGACAACATACAATCAATTATAGATCTATGTGATGAGAAACCACCCTTACTAACACGAGGTTATAAAGCTGGTTCGCAGCATAACAATATTAGAAGGCAGTCACCAGAACACAAGAAAGAGAGACTCGAATCTGTAATTTTTGAATTGATTGGATATACGTATAGTTTTGTTGTCAATTTTATAGGGGTTTTGGGGATAATTGAGTTGTGTTTAAAGGTTTTTTTTTCTTCTGAGTTTTGTTTGAGAATTGTTGTTGATTAGTTGTTGGTTATAATTGACGTCATGAGGTTGATTTTTTTTCTTTTTGATTACTTGATTTGCAGTGGTGGGTTTATGTCTCGAATAGATCTTCAATCCCAGGGATATTGATGTCTTATTTTTATTTTCACACGTGTAAATACACTCGTGTGCAGCTTTGTTCTTTTAACTAGAAATTGACGAATGTGACATTTTTCTAAATCTGTAGAAATTGGAACACTTTTCCAACATGACCTTTGAAATAGGGATGTTTTTTTAATTTTTTCTAAATTTATTTTAAAACAATAATATTTTTATAAATATATAAATAATGTTGGAGGTTATTTTTATTATATCAGGGTTGCATCAACTAAAAATAAGTTTTTTCTTTATATTAATAAGATATTAGAGGGTTTCACATACCATCTAGATTTCAAATATACCCAAGTTGCTGAAATTCAACGAGAGAACAAACAACCACTATGAAACTGCAACTACCTTTTGAGAATAATTGTCAAATATTCACTATAACTTTTGCATTGATACTTAATAAAAGGCCACTCTATTCACTCCCAGCTGATTTTGAGTTATAATGTGCCTCTTGTATTTTATTGGCACAAGTTGCTAGTTCTATATGAGACGGTTGTTTATGGATAGTTCACGTGTTTGATGTATGGGTGATGTGATGTATTATAGAGCACAAATACACGACTATCAATGAGATAGTATCCGAAATATGGATTACAAATATTGTTATCAATATTTTTTATTAAAAACTATTCTAAGAATATCAAAAGATAAATTAAAACCATTGGGTAAATAGTTTAGTGTGGTTCAAAATTAATAGGTTTGGAATTTGATCAATTGGTGGTTTAGGACGATTCACAGTTAGAACGGTTTTTGGGCAGCCCTAAATCCTAGAGATGGTTGCGCAGACCAATTTTTGAGTGGGTGCACGTAGAACAATGGATATCCAGCCCACAGTCGATTCCGTTAAATATCCAGCCGAATTGCAAACAAGTAATTTGGGGTGAGCATTTGGCCTGGAATCCACAGATTAAGCGGGACCATCCGTATTTTTACGGGTGGATTTCTGGACCATTCGATAATGGGTTGGATGCAAATAAGATTTTTGGAATCCAACAGATTAGGATTGGGTCTAGATGCAACCTTAAAAATCCGTTGGACATCCAGACCCGTTAGTATATTCTCTATCAAACTTCTTCGATACAAATATGAAGTTAGTACATTTGATGTTCTTTTTTTTTTCAAATTAGGTGTTCTTTTCATGTCATACTTTGATGAGTTTACAAGATACAAGATCAATGTATTTACAGGTGGACATACTAGATCCCAAAATATACGAAAAACATCTTATTTTTAAAGGGGTCGAGTTTTTCTTTCTCTTCAAATTTGAGTAACTTCAATGCATTATACTTAATCAATTTCAAATCTTAAATAATATAGTCTTATTTCTAAAACCATCCATAAACTTGTTGTCTTTATTTTTCAATAAACTTAAACTTTAATTATAAAACAAATTCATTGAATTATACATATCCAGTTTGTTTATCCGTGCATCCATTGGATGCTGGATTGGATGTGGATGTCAAATTTAACATCCGTAATGAATTGGATTGGATGTAGATGAGTTAAAAATCGGTCCACACCGGCGCATGCTCTCCCCTACAAATAATAACCCGTTCTTCTACAAATCATTATTTCATCGTTCAAAGAAGTCTCTGAAGAAAATAACCTAAAGTTCATTTTCTGAAGAGAGGAATTCAGAAAAAAATACAAGCCATGGATAGTATTTTGAAGAAGCCAGCTCCAAAAACCGGAGGTTTTTATGAAAGTGCATACAAACTCTTCATGCGTGGGAACTCGGTGTACGTAACCGTTATTATTATCGGTGCATTTGCTGGTGAAAGGGTAAGGGGTTTTCCGAATCTCAACCCTCTTTTTATCTGTCTTCTGATTAATATTAAGAAGGTTAAATCTGTTTGATTATATTATTGTTTTTATAAGTATCTGAGAAACAATCGTTCTGATCTGGATCTAATGATTTAGTAATTAGGGATTTGATGATTGTAGTTATGGGCTTGATTTTGGGTGTTAAAAGAATTGTTTAAATTCGATTCGATGTTGTAATCTAAGTAATGACCTAATCTGATGAGATTATTGGTTTGCCCTTTTGACTGATGACATGGATTTTGTGTGGTCGCAGGCAGTGGATTATGGTGTGAAGAAGGTTTGGGAAAGCAACAATAAAGGGGTAAGTTTCCTGTATCTATCATTAACTTTATACATACATTATTTTTCTTATACACTGCTTATTGAGTTAGTTTGGCATGATTGATTACTGGTTTCACTTAATTTTGTTTTCCTTGTAAACCTTATCTAGCAACAAATTTCTCCCTGGTTTTCCTTGTAAACCTTTATCTTGTTTAGGTTATGGATGTAGTCGTTGTAAACCTTTATGCCATATATTAGCATTTGTTTCTCTTGTGTACTTCCCGTTAATCTTACTACTGGTTACATCCAAAATAGTCACCTGACCAAGCTTGACATCTTTGTTGGTCACTAACCATTCCTCCACATTGCAAGCTTTTTTAATAACATCCGGAGTGAATTAGTTAGGACTGCTATACACTCCTCAAAGTTGGATTGATTCTCCTTTACTGAACTAGTTAGAACTAGTTAGGATAAACATCCTTCTTTCTCTGGTCGTCCACCCTATCATCTCTAAGCAAAGCATGACATTGAAATTGCTCTCTGGATTCAAAAACAGTTGACTTGCATATTCAGAAAACACCTCATTTTGAACCTTCTCCCCTAACCTCTTTTCAATGTATAAATGCTGGGGACGAACAACTTTGTTGTCATTCATTCTTATGCGCTCCTCGGCCATACTGATTGCTGTAAGCGATCTCTGAATGCTGCCGAAGTAATGGTCGAAAAATTGTTATAACTTGCCCATCTCCCTTAGCATTATCTCAATGTGGTTCTCTGTTGAAGATATCATAACCACAGTGTATACACAACTTCATAATAAGCTTTTCTATGACCGCACATGTCAGAGAACATGGAAAACCTCTTTTTATTGGGCAAGGCTTTAAATACTGGCACAAAACCTTTGGCGACAACAATTCTTCTTGCTGTAACTTCAGGGTCTTTTAAGAGATTGACGTACCTTGAGGTTACATCATTCGGACCATAAACATCTCTGTTGACACAGCACAGTCTAGCAAAGTGTTCTACGGTTGCGGTTGCAGTATTCTGGATAACAGAACATATGATCTCTCCTCCGTTTCCTCAACTTAGGCGTGCTTCCTTGTTAGTAGTATTACTATGTCAACCGATTTCTTTTAGCAATCAAAAGTATGCAGTCACATCTTGACAGAGCCAAAACAAGCTCCTTGGCAACTAGAATTGCACAATAGCGTATTAGCGTAGGTACCAGTATCTGACATTGTCCAGGAGATCAGTTTCCCAAGAAACTTATTAAAGGACTTACTTGTCAAGGATTCAGGTTGACCTGTGTCAACATAACACCCAACCTTCGTAGCAACACCATGTACAAGTGCTTTCTGCTTGGAGTCACCTAGTATTTGAGAATGGAAGATATACAGATCACCAGTACCAACCCTATTAGGCACTACTAATGCTCGTCTTTCAACTGCATCAGTTGAAACACAAATCTGATCTCTAACAGCAGATACATTATCAAACTTAAGATGCCGAGAAACAAACTTGTTTACTGTATTTCTCAAACTATTTCTTGATAACTCTTTACCCGTATTATTCCACCTGATGATAGAGAAACTTCAACCGCAAATTGTACTAGTATGATTCTCTCTACAAGTTTCCTTACGACAGACCATCTCCTTTTGCTTATAGAAATCTGATTTGACCTCAAATTAAGATTGTCTACTGTATGTATAGCTTGATTCTTATAAACATAATGAGTTTGGTTTACCGGAATACGTACGATTCTTGTCTCTTCCTCGATAGAAGGACCAACACAGTCTGATGTAAGCAAAACTTCTTCTTTAACTACTGGATAGCTAAGGTAGTTATAGACTGCCTCTTCACTCTCAGTCACTGAGAATGGTGTTTCCTCATGCACAACAGGTCTATGAAAAAGACTTTTACTGAATACTGCTTGTTCATATTCATATTCATATTCTTTAGAAACTCTTTTCGGTGAATCTAATGGGTTGCGCTGGCCCTCCGGTATATCCATTCTGGCTGTCGCTCCAGCCTGTCCAACCATCACAACAAGTTCTCCAACTTGTTTATAAGCTCCAGCCTGTCCAACCGTCACAATGGGTCCTCCAACATGATAAGAGGCTCAGCTCTAACTGCTGCGTATTTTCTACCTCTACCTGCCATTGTAGAAACTAGGATTTGCAAGTGTTTTGCTTCTAGCACCAATTGATGGGTTTTTTTAGAAGTAAACCGATAGAATATCGCAATTAGACAGCAATAAGCATATAGCACATGAGGTTGAAGTAGACTGATAGTATATCGGAATTAAACATCAATAAGCATATAGAACATGAGGTTGAACCTTAAGAACTTAGATAAATTGAGTCTAGGTTAAAACCCATTACTCTTGGTTGTGCTATGATATTATGATTTGTGCTTTCTTTCCTTCCTTATTGGATATCAATCTATTTCTCCGTCCCCTAGCTTATGAAAGAATTCGAAAATATTTGTTGATTTAGATTTTAGGGGAAGTTGGTGCTCTTGTGGTATCATTTGTTCACGAATCCAGCAGTTTGAAAGTATATATCTATCTAACTTCACCTCTTGTTGTTTTGTCCTTGTTTTGTGTGTAATTACAGAAGCGTTATGAGGATATCTCGGTCCTGGGACAAAGACCAGTTGAAGAATGAGCCATCTTTCCTTCTGTTTTCTGGGTATGGGACGTAGAACTGAAGACACAATAAGACCTTCCTTTATCTGGTGAAACTCTTTTTGTTTCTCTTTTGTTGTTTTTCTTTTTCTTCTTAGCAAAGAAACTACAATTATGAAAATGCTCAAGATTCAGTTGAGTTGTATTCTTGTGTCAAAATCAGATGTTCAGATGTTTTGAGTCCTAAAGACTTGTGGCAAAATCAGTAATTTGAAACATGTTATTCCTTTTCTTGACTATTTTTTTTTTCTTTTTCCTTTTTTAATGAATTGAAATTCCAGCTACTGCATCAAGCAGCCTTCATATCCTTACATGTTGTGGAACTCTTTCTAGATTAATGGTATTTCACAGCTTCTGCATCAAGCTGCTTGATGTCAAGGATAGCCTTACTTCTTCGCTGTTCAATACATGGGTATGCTGAATACGCTTGTATATATTCATTATACCGTCTGGTGCTCCTGGTACTACACATTTAAATTTGGGATGAAGTGTGAGTAGAAAGACAACTCAAATCTTTTGAAATACCATGGAGTCCTGGGTTGGAATAGTATATCTTTGTTAATATCGGATTTCGATGAATATCGGTTTGGACCGAGACACTGGTACGACTATATTTCAGTGAATATCGGGGAATATTAACATCTCGGATAAACACCGAAACAGATATTATCGACAGTATCTTGGCCATCTCGGCTGAGATTAACTACAGTGCATCGGAGTATTCATGTCATGATCGATATGGTATTTCATTTCAATTTATTTTAATTTTTTACCATACCCCTCCTAATGTTTGTTATATAACCATACATAAAACTGTTAATTTGATAATTGGGTGTTTACCCCCTTTTAATGGCCCTGGGAGGGCAAACATCAAATTTATCAATGTTTAACTTAGGGAGGGTTGGTGAACATGCACTTTATCCGAAGCCAGGGCTTGTATTACAAGGGAGAGGTGGCATTGGCATACACAACGACACCGCAAAGAGTAAAACTATGACGAATACGGGAGAGAGGTGTGATATTGTTTCAGCGGAGTACTTGGGGTACGATTATTGAACCACTTTGGCTGAACTATGCTTGAGAATGGGGTCCAAAAATTGAATACGATATTGCTCGTGAGCTGAAAATGATTGAGAGATTTCTCCCTGGAAAGCTCAGGGATGCATTTGATAAAATTATTAGGGGGTTGTCAAATGAAGTGCTTGGCCAAGAAGGGCCTATAGGTCCCAAAATGAAGAGTAGTTGGAACCGCGATGAACGGATTTGAAGCTTGCTGTTTCGCAGAAATAATTCTAAATTTGATTTTCAAAATAAAATAAATAAATATACTGAGCTCATATGGACACAATTTTCTTCAGAAGATCTGAGAATTATGGAACCCATCCTCATTGTGCTAATAATATCATTGCTCTGAAGTTAACTGACCACAAGTTATATTTAAAAAATAAAGGCTATTCTAACTGGTCGACGTGGGACTATATATTTAGCTCTTAAGTATAGACTTAGGCCCATGTGTTAGAAATGGGCTCGAGTTATACAACTGTGTATCAACTATCAAGTCTTGTGGTTGGTTCAATTTGTGTTGGCCTGTCTCATGGTCTAAAAATGACATGGTTCAAGGAGCAGGAGCAGTATCGCGATCAGGTTGATGAAGAAGATTCGAGTGAGCTCTCAGTGGCTCTTTGATGTGTGGTGAAGTTTTGACAATATTTAACCAGTCTAAACCAGTCAACTGATGGTTAGGATTAGGGCTGCACATCGGGTGGGTCGGGTCGGGTTTGGCCTCACCCGCACCCACCCGCTATTTTGACGGATAATTATTTTTCACCCGCATTCAACCCGCCATAAAACGGGTCGGGTCGGGTCTGACCCGACTTTACGGCAGGTCGGGTGCGGGTGATCCGCTGTCACCCGCCCAGACTAAAAATGTTCTGTTCCTGTCCTATCCCTGTCCCTGTCCCTGTCCCAGTTCCTATCCTGTTTCTGTCCTGTTCCTGTTCTGTTTTGTATCCTGTATTCCTATTATGTTCTTAATACTAACTCGAATTCAATACTACAAAAGAGTTACATGAACTCACATCACATACATTAAAACAGTCGCATACATATTGGTTAACTGCAACATGCACTAACATATAGTAGCTAATTAGGAAATGCAGTCATGCACTAACATTTAGTTTTTTTGATATGGAGATATTGAAGTTGCATTTGCAATCAGTGAATTGAGTAGATCCCTAACAGCTACTTTAGTATATATATATATAAGTAGCATTTCTTCCTAATATTAATAGTATATAAATAAGTACATCCCTAACAACTACTTTAGTATGTCATCAACCACATAACTTGCCTTCAAGGAAGAAACTTGAGCAATCTTGTGGTATACAGAGTTGGTTTCCAACAATTAGTTTCTTTTCTCAGGCACACAAATATTTCACCAAAGTCATTGATTTCAGTCTACCTTACAGCAGACTCTACTCTACAAAGTCATTGATTTCAGTCAGACAAACTAATAGTAGTAATGGCTGATTGGATTTTACTGGATAAGAGAGTCAGGTAGGTTTTTTTGGGTTTAGATGAAGCTAATGGTATATTTCCAATGCTTTGTCATTTGCTAGTCTTGTGATGCAGTGAAGTTTACTACTAGTATTAGTAAAAAAATTTTTGGAGCATTAGCTCAACTAACATTCCTATCTTTGGCAAAGCCCCAAAATGATTTTCAGGCATAGGTGGTGTAATATACTATGGACATAAGTTTGGCTAACTATATTTATTTCCTAGCTCCAAGACGCAATTTAATAAGTCTCAACCAACCAATGTAGGTGGTGTTATTCAATTGAAACATGACATCAAGATACAATATTTTGAAATATGATGGTGAATTCTTATGTAATGAGATGAGCATTAACGTTAATTAACTGAATTTTATTTTGTGCAATTTAAAGAACATACAACAACACTTAAGATAATGATAAGAGACAATACATGTCTGACCCTAGGTTAAACTAATACTTGCAGAGAGAACACTAATAATAATAATAATAATAGTAACTACTAACAAATACCACAAGTCTGACCCAAACAACAGAGGTACCAAATAAGAATTCAACCTCTAGCTAGTTTCGACTAGTACATCATGAATAGAAAAACTTTTACCATCTTTTGAAAACTCAATATCAATAGCTTGATTTCCTTGCATCTTAGTATGAACCTCAAACCTAGCAAGTCTATTATCTCCTATCAACAGACCAAGATCTTCACTCCTAACCAAGATATACTCATCATTCTCCTCAAGATAATAAAACACCAACTCCTCCAGTGGAAAACCCTCAAGATGTTCCACCAAACACAATCAGATGATTCAGATCCTATGAATACTGGAATTTAGTCAATGAAGCATCAACATCATCAATTTAATACACTAATGAAAAATCCCCAAATTTTAACTTGAAGAACCCTAGTTCTAAAATTGATTTAAAAACACTAAATCAAAACTAGTAAAACCCTATCACAGATTTAGAAACATCCAAAACTAATAAAACCCAATTTTCAATTGCTACTAAATCATGTAAATATGTAATAAACACATTAATTTCAATTAGGGCAAAAACTTACCTGTAAGAGATCGAACTGATGTCTGAATCTCTGATGGTGTAGAACTGTTGATGAACTGATGAAGTGATGATGCAGGGAACTTGGGTTCAAGGTGGTGGTGGTGGTGGTATGCTCTACTCCTCTGTAGAAGAAGAATGGAACCAGAGACTCAGAGTACAGAGAAGAAAAAAAAGAACTGAAGCTGAAGAATTGGTTTGTTCGGTTACTTCTGTTTTGTTAAAATTTATTGACGGGTTGGCGGGTCGGGTCGGGTGAGAGGAGCCATCATCCGCACTCGACCCGCCAGAAATCGGGTTTATAAAAAATCACCCGCACCCAACCCGTTCAACGGCGGGTCGAGTGCGGATCGGGTTATTTTGGGCGGGTGCGGGTCGGATTGGCGGGTAGGGTCGGTTTTGTTCAGCCCTAGTTAGGATGTTTGGTAAAATGTAAAAGTTCAACTAATAATTTTCTCAAAGTCTTTGACAAGTCTATGACCCAGTTATATCAAATGCATATTTTATGACCCAAATCCTAATTAGGTGCTAAACCTAAAATCCTTTTATAAAATAATTGTATTATTAATCTCACACAAAAACCATAAGCTTGCGGACTTGAGTAACTGAGTTTTTAACTTTAACCTTGAATATAGCCACATGATTTTCTATGATATTTTTTATAGTTTTCTTTTTTTTACTACTTATTCTTCAATTAATTAATAAGCTAACGGGTAGATATAGGCATATAGCTATGAGCAAAATATAAATCTATTGGACTAAGTGCAAATAACTTACAACCAGGCTAGCCCACCCTTTGTTCCGGTGCTCAACGTCATTCCTATTCTGATATTCTTGCTTTAATTGCACTAACAAATTAACTTGGTTTAATAAGACAACTTACTGATCTTCGTTTGAATAAGAGCAAGTATTAGTAACAATGGTGGTCTATAACATTTTAAAAATCACTAAAAATTAGTATGTTTGTTGTTTTATTTAATTTCAGCATGTATATTCAAAAACTAGAATACGGATCTTTGCCTATCCAAAAAAAAGATAGGAATCTATTTGTAAGAATTATACTAAATAATAGATTTCGATTATATTAGTCTAGCAGTGTAATGTAATTGGATTCTGAGGTAAAAACAAAGATAATTGAACTACCTCAACCAAACGTTAATTTTTTAGATTTGAATTCAATTCAATTCTAAAAATTACGTTATCCCATAATTAAATTTTTAGGATTTTAATTTTTCTAACCAAACAAGATATTAAGAAAACTATTATGCGCACACTTATGATACGCGTAGATTTAGTGCCTTATTTGATTCAGCAACAAATGCAATTTATTTGTTTTCCTCGACGCACTTTGCATGACCAGTGAAAAAACATACTTTTATGTGATTTGATTAGCTAAATCATGGCACTATATACATGTATATATATATATATATATAAAAGCATTATATATATTCACATAAAAATATTATTTTTAGTTTAGGATGAATTCTTTTTGTAAAAAAAAGATAAAAGGAAAAATATAATCGAGTATTTAAGATGTTGGAGAAAGCTAATTACAAGTAATGTAATGTTGCCACAAGTAATTAAAATTAAGAAAAAGGGAGAAAGTAGACCAAAAGAAGATGAAGTTTTATGGTTTTTTTTTGTTTAGTTAGTATTTGGTCTCGTTGCTTATGTTAAAAGTTAAGAACGTATTGTTAGTATTATCTGGTGTTTTATGAATTTTAGTTATCTTCTAGTGGAGTTATTGTTAGAACTCAGAAGCTTAGAAACTGGAAGGGAAACTATGTATTTTATTGAAGTTAAACAAGACTATTTATAGTCTTTACATCAAACAGAAACAGTAAACAAAATGCGGTTATTACGCCTATCTTAGTTATTCAAAACAGATATCCTAATAGCTAGTTCTTCCTTTAGACTAGGACTCCTTAACTGACACAAGACTGACTCAACACAACTTTATCTAACATTCCCTCCCTTAAGCTAAAGCATCTGCATTTAGCTTACTTCAGTTACTCCAAGCATTCCACGAAGCCGTTCAAACTGTTCCAGCTTTAATGGTTTTGTCATGATGTCTGCAATTTGATCCTGAGAGTTACAGTGACTTAGATCAACAACTCCTTCATTCACCAAGTCCCTTAGAAAATAAAACTTAACATCAATATGCTTGCTTCTTCCATGAAATACTGGATTCTTGGACAATTGTATAGTGGAGCTGTTGTCGCACATAATCACAGTGTGTGATTTGTCTTCAACTCCTAACTTCTTCAACACCCTTCTGAGCCAGACGCACTGACAGGCACACATTGTTGCTCTATGTATTCTGCTTCCGTAGTAGAGAGCGCAACCACAGATTGTTTCTTTGAGGACCAAGAAATAGCTCCACACCCCATCATAAACACAAACCCAGAAGTACTTCGTCGATCATTTAAATCACCGGCATAATCACTGTCAGTAAAAGCAATGAGTTGCAGATTGCCTTCCCTCTTCTTGTAAAGAATTCCAAGGCCAGTTGTACCTTTTAAGTACCTCAAAATCCTTTTTGCTGCAAGCCAATGTGACATAGAAGGACTGGACATGAATCTGCTTATTAGACTAACACCATACATCAAGTCAGGTCTAGTTACAGTCAAGAACATAAGACTTCCAACCACTTGCTTGAATAGAGTTTCATCAACTCTAGCTTCTCCATCATCCTTGGACAATCTTGTACCTGGTACAATTGGGTTCTTCACTGCATTAACATCTTCCATATTGAACCTTGCTAATACATTATGTGCGTACCTTTTCTGACAGATGAAGATTCCATCTGTACACTGCTTCACTTCTACTCCAAGAAAGTATCTCATCTTTCCCAAGTCAGACATATCAAACTCCAGCATCATAGAGTTCTTAAATTCATCCAGCAAGTTTCTATCATTCCCAGTGAATATCAAATCATCAACATAAAGACTTACCAGCAGTATTTTTCCTTCTTTCTTCTTTGTAAACAGTGTGTGTTCACTAGGACACTTCTCGAATCCTTCGCGTGTGAAGTATGGTTCAATTATGCTGTACCAAGCTCGTGGCGCCTGTTTAACACCATAAAGTGCCTTCTTTAGCCTGTACACTTTCTCTTCTTCTCCTTTCTTTATGAAACCCAAAGGTTGCTCCACAAACACTTCTTCCTTTAGCTCCCCGTGAAGAAAGGCACTCTTCACATCAAGCTGAAAAACTTCCCAGCTGAACTGAGCAGCCACTGCAAGTATCATGCGAATGGTATCAAATCTTGCCACTGGAGCAAACACCTCAGTGTAATCGATTCCATGACGTTGTGCATATCCTTTTGTGACCAGCCTTGCTTTGAGTTTTTCAACATCCCCATCTTTGTCAAGCTTGGTTTTGAAAACCCATTTAACTCCTATGGGTTTCACTCCTTTAGGGAGTACAGTAAGTTCCCAGGTTTGATTTTTCTCTATGGCATTGATTTCAGCTGACATTGCTTCCCTCCATTTCTTGATGTTGATTGCCTCTTCAAATGACACTGGGTCATTCTCAGTCACCATCATCGCATTCAGACCCTTCCCCATTTCATAGTCTGTCATCCAGCTTGGTGTTCTTCTTTCGCGTGCACTCCTCCCTTCAACCAACGCTTCATGTATGTCAGGAATTGGCTCATATTGAGGTGATTCTTCCAATGTGCTGGAGCTGCTGCCTGCATTGGTTGAATCTATCACACCATTTTCCTCTTCATTTTGGATATCATCTTCATCACTTCTATCTTCATCTTCACATTCTAAAGCATCTTGCTTGATTTCTTCCTCCGTTCTTCCCCAATCCCAGCTCTTTTCTTCTTCAAACACCACATCTTTACTGATGACAATCTTCTTTGTAACTGGATCATATAATCTCCATGCCTTCGATTCATCACTGACCCCTAAGAAGACGCACTTTCTGCTTTTATCATCCAACTTACTTCTCCTTTGATCTGGTACATGAACATGAGCTATACAGCCGAAGATTCGAAAGTACTCCACCACTGGTTTCTCTCCACTCCATGCCTCTTCTGGAGTTTTATCTTCAATTGCTGCTGTAGGACATCTATTTTGGATATGCACGCACCACCTTACTGCTTCGGCCCAGAAAGCTTTGGGAACTTTCTTTTCAAATAGCATAGACCGAGCAGTATTCATAATTGTTCTGTTTTTCCTCTCGGCAACACCATTTTGCTGAGGAGTGAAGGATGCAGTCAATTGTCTACTGATGCCTTGTGATTTACAGAACTCTCTGAATTCGTTCGAGCAGAATTCTCCACCCCTATCTGTCCTTAAACAGGTTATGTATGCACCTATCTTCTTCTCAACAGAGGCCTTAAAGTTTTTGAATGTAGCAAACGTTTCTGACTTTTCACGTAAGAAATATACCCAAGTTTACGAGTTAGATCATCGATAAAGCTTAAGATATACCTCTTTTCATTGTTTGAAGATGGCTTGATAGGACCGCATATGTCTGAATGCACATGTTGAAGTCGTTTTGATGCCCTCCATGTACTTCTCTTTGGTATATGCATTCTTTGTTGTTTTCCGGTTAAGCATACAGTGCATACCTTCTCAGATTACTTCAAAGAGGGTAAGCCAATTACCATCTTCTTGCAAGAGAGTGTTCTCAGTCCCTTGTAGTTCAAGTGCCCAAATCGACAGTGCCACAGGTGAGCTTCTTTTTCTGATGCAGTTTCCGCTTGCAGACACAGTGAGGTTCCTGGTGTTATAGTAGATGATATACAAAACATTCTATTTCTACTCATGTTAGTTCGCATAATTATCCCTCTCTTAGGATGAAAAACTTTACAGGTTCCATCCTGAATTAAAATTGACAACCCCTTCTCTTGAAGTTGTCCTATGCTTAATAGGTTATTTTTAAGCTCAGGAACATAATAGACATCAGATATTACCTGGGTTATGCCATTCAATTGCACCCTTACATTTTCTTTTGCTACCACTGCCATTTGCATGTCGTTTCCAAGTTTCACAGTCCTAGTGAAATCCTCTTCTAGATTTGAGAAGCATTCTTGTTCCCAGTCATATGATTACTGCAACCCGAGTCAAGAAACCATACTTTTTCTTTGTTTGTTTGATGAGGTTCTGTGTAGGACATCAACAAGAGCTCATCTTCTTCCTCTAGCTCAGCATAGTTTGATTTCTTTTCCCAGTCAGGACATTCATCTTGAAAGTGTCCCAACTTATGACAGTTGAAACACTCAATGAATGCTCTGTTTAGAGGTTGTCTTCCTCTTCCTCTGCCTCGTCCTCTTCTAAACATACCTCGACCCCTTCCTCTGCCGAATCTATCTTCTTGAGCCACCTTCAATACGTGTTCCTCCTCTTGTTGTCCCTGCATTCTTTGTTCATGGATAAGGAGACTTCCATGTGATTCATCAATGCTTAATGTGCTCAGATCGTTTGATTCCTCTATTGAACAAACAACATAATTAAACTTGGGAGTCAATGATCTGAGTACTTTGCTCACTACTGTACTCAGCTCCATTTTCTCATCGTTTGATTTCATCTTATTCACCACAGCTAATGTTCTCCCCAAGAAGTTGTCTACTTTTTCTCCTTCTTTCATAGAAAGTAGCTCAAACTCTCTTCTCAATGCTTGAAGCTGTGCCGTCTTCACTTTCGTGGATCCTTGATACTTCTGTTTCATTGAGCACCAAATTGCCTTTGACGTCCCATTGTCAAGGATTTTTTTCAAGAATTTCTCTTCCAATTGCCTGAAACAAGTAGTTTTTGGCTTTCATGTCTTTGAGCTTAGCCTCCTCCGTTGTTTTTCTATGAGTTTCATTTGCTGATGATGTCCCAATTGCTGGTGCAGGGATCCCTTCCTCCACCACACTCCATAACTCTTTGCTTCTCAGAAAATTCTCCATTGTCATCGACCACCAATCGTAATGACCTTCAAAAGATGGAATTGATGCTTTCAGAAATTTCTCTGACATTTTTCTGATAGCTCTATCTTCACTCACACTGTTCACAATTGCACTCACACTATTCTGTCAGATCCCTTATGTAAAAGCTCTGATACCAATTGTTAGAACTCAGAAGCTTAGAAACTGGAAGGGAAACTATGTATTTTATTGAAGTTAAACAAGACTATTTATAGTCTTTACATCAAACAAAAACAGTAAACAAAATGCGGTTATTACGCCTATCTTAGTTATTCAAAACAGATGATCCTAATAGCTAGTTCTTCCTTTAGACTAGGACTCCTTAACTGACACAAGACTGACTCAACACAGCTTTATCTAACAGTTATATCTTTAGGAACATGCTGTTGTAGGAATTATTTTTTGAGTGGCTACGTGATCAAGTTATAAGATATCTAGTGTAATCTCTATTTAAAGTACGAGAATTAATAAAAAAGATAACGATTAATCGAGCTATCAAAATGAGATGTTTATCCTGAGCAGTGTAGTTAATTTCGATGTGGTTTACGACATGAACATACGATGAGTTCCGTGAAAGTACAACAGCTAGCATGTGCATCCAAATGTATCTAGTCAAAACTAAACAAAATATTGTGGTTATGCTGGGCCATTCACAACCATATGCATATAGTTGTTCCGCGAGAATCACAACTATCCATCACCTTCATGCGGAGTTGGCTCTTTCTCTCTCGGATTAATATCTGTAGGACAGGATCGGAGAAAAATGTTTAGAGATCATTTATTAACACGAAACCGACTTCCCTATCAAATTTGAAACATTTGTGTACGTAAACAGATGTTGAGGATGATGAGCCCTCCAACAAACTGGTGCAAATCCTCTCAACTGTTTTCCTGCTTGTACTCTTGATCCTCACTAGTCAAGAGAAGGACTTTACTTGAGAAGAAGGCTCCTTATTGGCTACCCATCAGGAGAAAATAACATGATGAAAGGCCTTTGTGATGGCAGGATGTAATGTTACACTTATATACTCAATGTCACGGGATAATTAAGATCTAATATTGTGATTGTCGCTCATCTCTTAATTTTATGCCTTTGATTTTTGAAAGAGTGGATAAAATCCGTAACAAGCTGCCGAGGAAGCAAAAAAAACCACGTCCTTAACTCAGCGCACTAAGTTTACTCCACGTTGTGCCATTTGGAAACCACCTATTTTGCTCTTAACTATAAGATTTTTTTTTATTCTTTTTCCCTCCTGAAGCATTTAACTATAAGAAGTTGTTGATGCGGAACTTTGTGTAGCGGTATTGGCAGATTTTTAAATTGAGAGAAGTAATTATAAAAATGGAATGTTTAGTCATAATATATTCTTCAAATTAGTGTTTTATACATGGAAAACTTAAAATAAGTAATATTGTACTTAAGTTCAAATATAGAGGTATTTTAAATTTTTCTTTAGTTTAGTCTTCCTATAAAATTTATCCATTTTCACATTTTTCATTAATTTTCACGGCTAACTTCTTTAGTTCCCTTTCTAGTAGACATATGGGTCAAGAAATATCCGATTATTCTGGTTAAAATTAAATTTCCTAACGGATAGATATCAAATCTTAACAATAATGTAAATATCAAATTCATAGAAAAAGTAAATAATTTGATTTGCTTAACCTTATCTAATCTTTTTTGTATTGTTTTCACTATCTACATCATTCACTTCATTCTTTTACGTTTTTTTAACTAAATATACACATTTGGTTTTCATTATAGATTGTTAACCAGAATGCTTATGTTGTTTGCCGTGTAATTAATTATTGGAGTGAGAGAATAAATCTCGATTGACACGTGTCCAGGGATTATTAAAGGAATAATGAATTAAAGTACGAAGAGAAGCACCCGAACAAAACTTTGTAAAGAAAGTCTAATATAATTACTGCATGAGTAACACGTAAGTTACGGGAAAGTAACAACATTAAATACATATGTTGCGGGAAAATAACAACATTAAATACATATGTTGCAGGAAAGTACGAAGCTCTGATTAAAACATATAACTTTAACTGCATAACTGACACCAGGGTGTGGGAAAAGTATGACTCATTAAAGTGTAATGATGAATATTGACCCGAGAGGAACGCGTGTCGATTCTACAAGTTGCGGGACAAAAAGGACCAAAGCATGACGATTCACTAATAACAAGCTGCGTGTCAGACATGCTATAATCCTAATCCGAAAATAATAATAAAATACAAGACCGAAGGAGAACTACGGGACAATAAATGCAGGACCGAAGGAAGACTACGGGACCAGACCGTAGGAAAGCTACGTGATGGTAAGTAATACACTAAGAAAAACTTGCGGGATTGCATGACTCATCAAAGATAGATAGGAATGAACATGTGGCAAAGTTAATTAGCGGGACCCCTTGAATTGGCTATAAATACCAAAGTCATGAACAAGAAAAGAGGTTGGAAAATCAGAGGAGAAAAACAAAGAGAAGGCGTTAAAGAAGACTAAAGAGCTTAGGTATGATACATACGAGATTTTCTGATTCTAATTAGAGTAGTGGATTTTAATTATGATTTATTGGTTAGAAAATGTATCTTTTATCAAAATTTCTATATTTCTTCTTCTATTGCATTGATAAAAGTTTGATCTTATTTAGAAATCTAATCCTTTTATTAGTGGTTGTAAACAATTAAACCGTGGAACCACTATAATCTTTGTGTCATCTTGTTATTATAGTGATTGTCTTTCATTTTTTATATTTTATTGTGCATCGATTCATCTTGTTTATCGTATTATTGTCATCTTCAATCAATTTTGATTGTGATACCACTTCCTTTATATGTTTGGTGATCACAATTAGAATGATTTCATAATCGAAGATGTATATTCAGAATGTTCAAAAAAAACCAACCACCAAGGCTAACCACCGTTTCCACGATGATGTAGTTGAATTTCGAATTGCGCTAAGGAAGTATTTTTGTTGGTTCTGGTTATAATATCTTTGGTAACTATGGATTTGATATTGGTAGTGATGATGTCTCTGATCGACTGCATCGATTAATTAATTGCACATTTTGGAAGATTTATGTCTTCTTTAGTCCGAGAGGTCTCCTATTGCAACACCGATGCAAATAACCTTCTTCATTTAAATCTTGACCATGGCCTACATCAAGGATTATAGAGTTGTCCTGTCTTTTTCACAATAATTTCCAACAATAACAAATATTTGCTAGCTTAATCACGGCTTCAATTGCAAGAAAGGTGTGGTGTTTCTTAGCAAGCTTCTTGACCCATTATAGATTGTTCAAACGAATCAAACCTGTCTTCTTGAGTCATTTCAGAAAAGTCTTCTCGATCTGTTATGCCATTATGATTGCAAAAGTTTTAGAAGATCTTGTGCAAATAACAAATGGCTAAGAAATTCAATTTGAAATAACTCAATTATGAATATATATGAGTTTATGCAAAAACAAAAACGCAAATCCAATTATGAATAATAAGATCTGTCGACTACCACTGTTCCGTATCCAATTAAAAGTTTTCGCAAGTCGTAAATCACTACAAACTTCGGTATCATTCAGCGTGAATAACATTTCTGTTCGTATCACCAGCAGTCATTTAGAACTGAATTAATGTTTGATTGAGAGATGACTGAAGTGTTGGAGAAAACTGAAATTTAACCACAAATATTTTGGGGGCTGCACCCATAATTATACTAGGAATTGTTGTTTAATCCAATCTATAAGACCCGGTTAACGTATGGTCCATCCATTCAACTTTTTTTACTCGTTAGTCCAAAATTTTATTTTTGGACCAAATTTTTTGCTCATCCATCTCACGTATAACAAACAAAATATGTTTTTTAAATATTCCAGATTTATTTTTTCTCCATTGAAATGCTTAAAACATCATTCTAAGCCAGATTTATCTTTATATTTTCAGTTTTTTTACTAACAGCGGGAGAGCTCTATCGATGGGGATTGATGAACAAAAACCAGAGAAACTACTTCAATCAGCTCCATCTTTCTGAAATTTCAGATTCGTCTTTTCTTCTCTGCTGGTGTTTCTAGGGTTTCGTTTGAAGATCGTTTTAATGATCTGTAATCACCTTCATCTTCATCCAATCGAGGTATGTTGTATAATAAGTGATGGTAAAGAAGTGAAGCAAGTGAAAAAGGAGAAGAAGATTAACGAATAGAAGAAGAAGAAGAAGAAGAAGAAGAAGAAGAAGAAGAAGAAGAAGAAGGAGGAGGAGGAGATATAAATTCATTAATTTTGGGTTTTGATTTATACTTTTTAATCTTCTTTTTCATCTGGATCTAATGCTCAATATTGGAAGAGGAGAGTTGTCTCTTCAATCGACATGGTTCAATCGATATGATGTTATTTTTATTTGGTTTACTTTTATTTTTCTTAAAATCATGGTTTAATATGTACTTTTCCTCAGTACGTATTGATATGTACTGTTGGACCGTACATTTTTCCTTCGATATATATTTCCCTTTAGATAAATATGTATTGTGAGATCATATTTTTTTCCCCTTCAATACCTATTTTCCTTCAGTACCTATCAATATGTACTGTGGGATCATACACTTTTTCCTTCAATACATATTTTCCTTTAGTACATATCATTTTGTATTCTTGGATCAATATGTACTATATGATCATATATTTTTTACTTCAGTACACCTTTTTTGAAATTGATGAGAGATTCAAAGGGGTACGGGTAGTTTATTTATCGCCAAGCAGAGATGAATATTATATGGTGTCGGCAGGAAATTCTTTGGCGTTAAATCAGGGCAATCAAGAAAAACAGGATGTTCCAGCTCGATACCGTCAAGAATATTTTCCTTCAGTACATATCAATATGTATTCTTCGATCAATATGTATTGTGGGATCATACGCTTTTTCCTTCTGTATATATTTTCCTTCGTATATGTCAATATGTACTGTGGGATCATACACTTTTTCCTTATAGGATCTTCTTCTTCTTTTCTTTTCTTTTTTTTCTTCTTCTTCTTCTAGAACGATAACACGATTTTTTTCAGATTTGTTTGATGATTTAGGTTTGTTGTTGAGTATCGATTCATTTTTCGGTTTATGTTGATGATTTTCTCTTTTCAGATTTTATTTTTAATTGGGGGTTTCAGATTTGATTTCGGTGCCCTAATTAATATGTTGGTTTTGATTTTCAGTTTTCAAGTGGTTTCGGGAACTGTTTTGAATTGGTTTTTGAGGTCGTGGCTGGTTCACACATGAATAATGATGGGTAGTGAAGTAATTTTCACTTTTCAAAAGTTTTTTTGACCCCGGTTAAATGTTATATCCCGCTGGACCTTAGATTGAATGGGTCATTGGTCTTTGGACCATTCAACAAGTTTTCCATAATTATACTCTCTTATAGTGACTCACTAATTAACCATTAAGGGTGGCAATGGATATCCAGAATATCCGAGGTTAAATCCATATCCGTAATAACATAAATTACCGTAATATCAAATCCGGAATAAGGTTTTGGATATGGTTATGGATGTAAAGGTATCTGCATCCGAAGATGTCTGATCTGAAAAATTTATACAAATATATATATATATATATATATATGATAATTCATCTTTTACATCTAAATTATCATTTTTGTTACCTTTTTCAAATGTTAATGAGTATTTTTAATTTTTTATTTTTATTTTATATATTTATCATTATAGCTAATTTTTATGCAGTAAGAATGAAACAATTTAGTTAATTATTTTGTTATGTTTTTAGATCGGATAATATCCGATATCCGAAAAAAATAATAATTGGATACGAATACGAAGTGAAATTTTGATATCCGTATGAATACGCATCAGTACTACCTAGCTTGGAGATACAGAAGAAACTTTTGTTATGGAAGATGCTAATAATAATCGTTTAATTGATAATGAATGGACTAGAAGATTGCAGGCATATAAGGAGTATTGTTACTAGATTGTAATTGAAGCCGTAAAATGGACAACAAGAGCTAAGGTTAATCATATGTAATACACAACGATAAGAATGCAAAATACTTCCACAGAATTGTTACTGACAAAAGAAGAAGAAATTTTATTGGGCAAATAAGAGCCAATGGCACCCTCACCTTATAAAAGATAGCATTGTTTCTTATTTCAAGAATATTTTTTGAATATCAGAATAAAAATAGGGCAAACATGGATGATATACATTTTAAGTCTATTTTTAATAAGCTGAGTGATTGGCTTAAAAGAAATGCAGATGAAAAAGATATTTTCAGTGCAACCAAGCAGGTGGGCCAAAATAAGGCACCAGATCCCGATGGATATCCGATAGTTTTTTCTAAAAATTGTTGGGACTTAGGAGATTATAAAACATGATGTTATGTAATCCCAGTGTGTAAACCGTACTACGCATCAGGGTTGATAGGAACAACTAATTAGGCGTGGCGATGTTTTGTCCTGTACTCCTGATTAAATATATAATTTTTTTTGTAATAGTCGTTGATTAATTTAATTTTTGAAAGGTATAAGAAACTCTGATACCTATAGGTATCTAATGATTCAAAGAAAGAAGTTATTTTCCTGTATTTTGGATTTAAAATAATTTAAGTTGTATATACAGCTACTATTTCGTTCATATCTAAGTATCTCACTGAGTTATATATAAGAACTGTGATATGACATGTAATTTCATTATGTTTTCGACTTGATAGGTTCATTAACTCAATAGTCGTTAGCTAATTATGTTTGAACTCTATTTTATAATTCAAATACGTGTTTTCCGCAACGTATATTTTCTTGTATTCTTCTATATTTGGTACATAAGGATTTATGTATATTTTTGTAGCTTTGGTGGATTGTAGAAACATTTTTCGATGAGAATTTTCCATTTGGTGTGGCGGTGCCCAAATACATTAGAGCATCTTCAGAAAATCTTGATTAGTATGATTATTTTTAATAGATATACCCGTGCTACGCATGGAGTATGATGAGAATTTTCCATTTGGTGTGACGGGGCTTCGCCCCGTACCCGTCGCCAAGATACATTAAAGCATCTTCAGAAAATCTTGATTAATACGATCCTTTTTAATGGATATAAAAGTTCGATACCCTTTGATAATCAAAGTACGGTATATGATGAGTTTAAAAGGCTAACATGTTACAAAAGTATGAATGAAATTTTAAGTTATACCCAAAAAAAATTGTGTTAGAAATCTTTATACCATTATGGAATACCAATTAGAGATACGTATGTCTACTCCGTACACATTTGATAATGGTAACTAAAAGCATCAACCAGATCTTTGTATATTGTTACAACTAAAATTTTGTTCGAACTGAAGTCAAGATGTCTGATCAATCACCCGCCTATTCATCAAGATACTATTCATATTAAACCACTAAGGCATGAGAATTACAAAACACCTTTTTTTTTTGTAAATTGTTTGGATCTTGTCTAAATCAACATGGGAAACAAAAAACAAGCTAAAATAAAACACAGAGTGTATAGGTTTTTATCGTAGGTCCCTATTCACTAACGTGGGTTTCACCCTACACCCGTCCCAATAGGGCTTCACCCTGCACCCATCCCAAGAAGAACAAATGTGAAAAATCCTTGATATCTCTGCTTCGATCTATAACATTTTAACTTCTGTTATCTTATATTTTTTGTGCAATTTTTTTTTATTATCATTTTTTTTGATGTTTGGGTTTTATGCTTAGGTAAAGTCCATACGATGCAATCATTACAAAGACTAAAATTTATCACAACAATAAAATTAGAAAACCTTTTGTATTTTTGTCGAAAAAAGTTGCACATCCAATCCAGTGTGTGCCTCTCATCACAACAACCTTTTGTTCCAATTCGGTGAATACTCATGGGAATTTTTTGCTTGAATGCATCCTACGTAACACAAAATGTTACAAATCAATAATCTTCATGATTATTAAACATTGATTCGTTGAACGCAGTTGGATTTTCGAAATTGATTCATCTCATATATGAGGGGTAAGGAGTTATAAGGTGGCATTTAAAGGCGTCGTTCATTAAGGAAGGCAACCCGATACACCCGAAACAATAATCAACACCTCCATGTTCGAATCATCAACGTGTTTCGAACCACTTGTAGGCCTACTAAAATTCAAAGACATCACCATTGTTTATTTAAAGATGGGAGAATCTTTTATTAAAAAATGTAATAGGAGATCACCAAATTGGTATGAGAACATTACATTTCTTATTAAACTATTATTATCTTGACTAAGTATTTATTCCTGAAAACAAAACAGTCAAGTAAGGTATTAGAATATCACTTTCCACTCTTATTAGCTTCTCAAATTTTAATATTATGTGCGAGTTGAAATGGATCATCAAATCTGATTCATTTCAACTGACTGTTATAAATTTTAGGCTTGTTAAAAGAGGTATGCTTCCAGAAAAATCAATAACACATTTTTGCCACATGCCATGAAAATGTAAATTGGCTTTTTGCTACTTGTGAATGTTGTATGTAATTCAATTATTTAAATTTTTAAAAATATTGTTCCATTACAGTTTTAATTTTTCCGAGAATGAAATAGCATACCTACTGATATTGTACTCCCTTGTAAATCATAGGTGGGCATATAAACACCATAAGACTATCTAAAACATAGGTAACAAAATATATGATAAGCAAACACCCAGTTATATTATTTGCTAGCTGAATTTAGGCAAATGAAAAAAAAAGAGTTGTTTGCACTCGTGCCCTATATGTGGTTCTGAAGTACCGACTATACCAAAAGATTTCAAAGAAACAATGTTGTTGACGGAAAAACATCTTGCTTCTATTATTAACTTTTCTATACCAAACCATAAAAAGAAAATTATCCAGTTATCAGAGAAAGAAGGAACAACAAAATGAGCCATAAAAACAAATAAGAGTATCTAAAAAATTCATATGTTCCTATTTGTCAATGCAGAAAGGGAGAACATAACATTTATAGCGTGGGCAGAGGTTATTATTCCTAATTAGACGTTTTTTAAAGGTTGTTGAAGAAAACCCCATCAAATATTGACTAAGAGACTGCAACCCATGAAACCTATGAAAGGTCCATATTAATTTTCAAGCTTCTCTGGTAAAGAACTTATTGGTCCGGTCATGCAGAAAAAGGAAAGTTGTCAGAAAATAAATTAAATCTTAATGGAAACCATGTTGTAATGGAAGTTTATAGCAGAAACTTGATATACATTATAACGAAGCAAAAGATTCGAACTTTACCTTCTCCAAAGTAAACAACATGACCACTTTATCTAAATGAATAAAACATAAATTGGGTGAAACAATAACTGAGGCCTAATTTCATATGGGGACAGTAAAACTGGATAACACACACATTATTCAACCTCGGCGACCGATAGAGTTTGTTCAAGGTAAAATTAAAAATAATAGCTTCGCCTCTACATAATCAAGATTTTTATATTATATACATCTTGGTTTACACATACAAATTAGATAAGTAGGATTTTACCTTTAATTTCTTTAACAGGTTAGAAATGTTTCCATCATCAAAGGGAAGACTACCACATAGAAGGGAATACAGTATAACACCACAGCTCCAAACGTCTACCGCAGGCCCAACAAATGGTATTTAGACCAATTGCATCTTAAATCATATTGTGGGCTCATTAAACTATGAAAGATACCATGATTTTGATTGTTCAGTCAATACCTCGGGGGCAGAATAGTTCGGACTTCCACGTCCACAACTTGTTAATTAGGCCTACAGTCGGATCTCACTGAACATTTATAGTACTCCATCTTTTCATTTTCCCTCCTAGTATGTAACTCGTGCTATGCACCGGGGTTGATGGGAACAACTAATTAGGCGTGGCGGTGCTTCGCCCCGCACCCCTGGTTAATTGCATAAGATTTTTTTTTTGTAATAGTCTTTGATTATTTTGATTTTTGAAAGGTATATGAAACTATGATACCCTATAGGTATCTAATGATTCGAAGAAAGAAGTTGATTCCCTAAATTTTGGATTTAAGATAATTGAACTTATATATACAACTACTATATCGTTCATATCCGAATATCTCACAGAGTTATATATAAGAGTTGTGATATGACCTGTAATTTCATTATGTTTTCTATTTGATAAGTTCATTAACTCAATAGCCGTTATCTAATTAAGTTTGAACTCTACTTTATAATTCCTATGGGCATTTCAACAATGTATTTTAGTCCTATGATACAGTTCAATAGGACGGAGTAATTCACTATCCTTTTGTACTTCTATATCATTTAAGTCACCACTGACTACTGTAGTTTAGACTTTATCCAAGATGCACATTTGTCCTTAAGAAAGAATGTTATGGTAGCATTATTAATTATAAGATTTTCCATGATAAAAGTTTGAGTAACTGGTTACCCGTGGTTCCATTTAGTTCGAAATTGCCGTCATTGGTTTTTGGTTTAGAAAAATTTAACATTGTAGTGTCGGAGAATAATAATATGTTTCAAAAGCAGTGTTTCCAAAAATAAGTATACATGGTGTCTATAATCTCTATTAATAAGTAAATACCTCATTTCCTTCCTCATCTATATCGACCAACGGTGGCATGTCAAGATTCCTCTCTATAATCTCTTCCATTTCATTATCATGTTCATCCAGTTCGATCAATGTTGGCATGTCATCGTCGCTTTCTATAGTGTCGTACTTTGTTTTGTTTACCAGATCTTTCTTAGTAGGTGTCCGGAGTTGTTCTCTATCAGGAACAGATACTTCATCAGTTATTTGGTTTTTGTAGAGACCTTGTCCTAGAGATTTGAATGGATATACTGATTGTTCTCCAATTGTATCTATATCACTCGTTTAGATGCATCAGGACATCTTCAAAAAATTCTTGATTAGTATGATTATTTTTAATCAATAAGAAAATTTGATATCTCTTAATAATCCAACTATGGTATATGCATAATTTAAAAAGATTTGAATATCGTAAAAGTATGAATGAAATTTTAAGTTGCCTACCAAAGAATTTAAAAATGCTAAAACACAAAGGAATACCAATTCTGGATGCATATGTCTACTCCATACACTTTTGACAATTACAACTAAAAGCACTCAAATTTTGATACCCTTTGATAATCCAAATTTTTATATATTGCTAATTCAAAATTTTGTTCGAACTGTAGTCAAGATGGAAAAGATTTTCAAACGTTGCTAGATGATGAATCACCTGCCTATTCATCAAGATATCACTCATACCGAATTACTAAGGCATGAAAATTACAAAACATATAATTTATAGTAAATTATCTGGGTCTGATCCAAATTGACGTGAGAAACAAAAATACACGCTTAAATACTACTCAGAGTGTATATGTTTTTACCTTAGGTACCTTCACACTGAAATGGAGCTTTGCCTCGCACCCGTCCCAAGGTAGGGCTCTAATTGGGATTTGCAAAATTGCCATCCAATAAATCAACAATTACAATGAAACCTATGTAATTAAAAATTTCCACGACTTAGTTTTTGGTTATATAAAGTTTGACACTAATTTGTCGGAGAATAATCATATGTTTCAAAAGTAATGAGTTCAAGAAAAAAACTTCCTTTAGCGATAATCCTATTCAAAAGTTAACACTTCATTGACATCTTTATCCATCCCGACTAACGATGGCCTGGCATGATCCCTTTCTATACTCTTTGTCCATTTCACTATCATGTTCATCCAGCACGATCAACGGTGGTATATCATCGTTGCTCTTTATATTCTCTTACTTTCTCTTGTTTTCCAGGTCTTTATTAGATGGTGCTACGTACCGGGTCCTGTAGGAATTGTCGATTTGGTTTGGTGGGGCTTCACCCTGAATCCGTTGTCCAGATGCATTAGAACTTAAAAAAAAAATCATGATTAGTTTGTTTATTTTTAATGGATATGAAAGTTTGATACCCTATAATAATCAAAGTATGTTATACGCATAGTTTTGAAAGATTTGTACATGGTGAAAGTATGAATATAATTTTAAGTTACCTACCAAGAATTTTGTGTTAGAAACTCTTAAACCATGATGGAATATCAATTCTAGATGTGTCTACTCTATATACCCTTGATGATAGCAACTAAAAGAATCAACCAAATCCTTGTTTATTTTTATAGCAAAAAATTTGTTTGAATTATAGCCAAGCTGGAAAAAAAAATTTCAAACATTGTTGGTTGATCAAATTACCATCTTATTCACCTCTTTTCATATTGAACCATCAAGGCATGAGAATTACAAAGAACCTAATTTTCTATAAATTGTTTGGGTTTAGTCTAACTTAACATGAGAAACAAAAAGCAAGCTTAAATTAGAAACTGAAATGGATTAATAATTACAATAAAATCCGTTTAATTCAAGAATTATACAACTTATTTTTTTGTTTTATAAAGTTTGGCATTATAGTTTCGAGAATAATAATATGTTTCAAAAGTAGTGAGTTCAAAATAAACACTTCCTTCTATCTATAATCTGTATTCATATGTAAACACTTCATTGTTTTCCTCATCTGTCTCAACAAACGGTATATGGCATGTCATCGTCAATCTTTACCATGTCTTTCTTAGACGGTGTTTGGAGTTTTTATTTGTCTAGAATAGATAATGAATCTATACTTTGGTTTTTAAGGAGACTTTCTCTTGGTGATCTGCATGGATTTATTGATTGTTCAATTATGGATCATTTCTCTTACAGATTTAACATTTCTCACAATTACAACAACATTATGGATTGATGTTCCACCACCATTCTTATTCTGGAACTCAAGTTCCTTTGTTATGATGAGGGTCAGTGTTATTTTTCATATGAACACGTATTTTTGAATATGACGGTAAAAGATATCCCAAGAATAAAGATTGATTTTCTAATCTCCTCACCTGTAAAATTTAGAGTTTTTAATTCATGTGGTGACCAATGAATAACAGTGAAGGACAAATAAAAAAAAGTATAAAAAATATGAAACCTTATATTATCAGAAATTAAAATGAGTAGAATAGCTAAATGCATGAAATAAGTACTCATATTGCAGACAGTGGAAAGAACATGTCTTTCAGATGGACTGAATCTCTGTAAAAATAAAATGGAGCAGACAGTGGAAAGAACATGTCTTTCAGATGGATTGAATCCCTGTAAAAATAAAATGGAGCTTCGGCGGCACGCCCTTATAGAATTGAATCATTATAATTAACTCGACTTATAGACGCAAATCCAAATATGTTTAGCACATTACAGGTCTTCAAATTCATTTTTACTGAACTTTTAGAGATTCAATGTTTACTCTTGTGACATGTCAAAATGTCTATAAAATTTTGTATTTTATGTGTCAGTTTTTTCAGAGTTAAGCTCGAAATGTAACAATTTGTAGTGATACAAAAAATGGACCAAAAAAACTAAATTTATACAACTGCACAATTTTCGTATGGTGTTTATTATTCCATCTGTCTTAAATTATAAGTCCTCTATTTCATTTTCGTCTGTCTTAAAATAGTTGTATAGTCATATTTTTTCATTAAACTATCAAATATACCCTTTATTTTTTTATAATTATAAAATCATTTCTAACGGGATCCAGTTTATAATCTTAAATGAGTATTTATATAGTAAGAAAATAAATGTGCTAATATCTTTATTGCTTACTACCAATATATTTTTATATATAAAAACAAAGAATTACCAAAAACTACCAAATATATAAATTACTCTACTTACTAAATGTGTTTAATTTAAACTATACTAATAATTCAACATTTATAATGGACAGTTTTGTACATTCCTACGGTCTTCTTTAAATCTTAAAATTTTTAAACCGGATTTATAATTTAAGAGGGAGAGAGTATTATTTATTTATGCATGGATAAAGAAAAGTGGGCAAGAGCAACAAACCTCTGAAGAAGAGACAATTTAGGTGGAACTCATGAACTCTCAAAATTCATGAACCACAAATCATTAAAGAAAGTAAAGATACCTATGGGTTTCACTAGTGCAGAATGATGCTAACACAGCTTCCTTAAACTCAAAAAACCCTAGGATTAAATAAATATTGATTAACTTAAATTAGTAAAATTCATACTATTAGACATCCAACAGATTAAACATTAAATATCTTAGAATGTTAACTAATGTTCATCAGATCAAGTAATTTTTCCATGGCTCCAACGGGTTCTTACATTTGCAACCCACACATTACGCCCATGATCTGTAAGAATAAATCACAGACACCGTTAACTATATTTGAAAAACCATATCTTATGCTTTATACAACCAATCGGATACATGATACTGACTGATTGATTAAAGGTTGCAGATGAGGAAATTTACATTAAAGTTTGTGGAAATTTATTAGATAGGTCCCGTGTGCAATATGAAGAGTGTATAAAAGACTATTGAGTTAACCTTTCTGGCCGTATTTGACTCCTACAGAACCTCAGTTCACTTGGAATTTATTGTGCAGTATTTGACTTTTTTAAATGTCAGACTGAAGAACGGATTACAGTTAGAAGAATTTGTTGCTTATCTAAAATCACAGAAGCCATCATATATATCGTAATTTTAGTAGAAACAATTAGTGGTGAAGCTTGTTCAACTCCACATATGGTATCTAGGACAAAATCGGTGTGAGTCTCATACATGTTATCTAACATGGGTCTTCATCTTGGGATCACTTGGCAGCTTTTAGAGAATACAAAGTATGTGATATCCTCAAATAAAATCCTACATAAATTGCTGAAATCAGTAAAAATTGCTAAAATCAGTAAAAATTAGAATGCGGATCTAAAACAGGGTATGGATCAGGTCACATAACAGTTGAAAACTAAAAGGATTAAGCCATGATTGCTGCATGTCATAGTTAACATTGATCACCTTGAAAGTAACTAAAAATCTCTCCTGGGCCGATCTTTTGTGAAGATGCATTCAATATTAATTTTATATCTATAAAATTCCAAAAGGAGATCATATAATAACCTTACTTGACATTTTTTTTTTTGACAATTCAGCTTGCTCCACCTAAGCAATTGCATGATCAGTATCATCTAAAACATTCTCAAGAAGTGTTACACCATAGACCTTCGCAACCTCCGAGTACTTTTCTATCTCCAAATCCCATGCCCTTTAAATCCTTTAAATAATCACAATTGCAGTAGCACGCAAGAACATAGTACTGACCATCATCATCCTTCAACCTTTATTTTCCAAGAAAATCTTCGAGGATTTCCCTAGATCTGAAATATATACATCATATGACAGAAAGCATGATATGCACAAATAAAAACACATATAAAAAAAGTTAGATCACATATTTATCTTACTGGCTGGAAAAAAGTAATCAAGCCAAACAATTCAAGTATAAGAACATGAAGCATATAAAATTGCAATACCTGCTAAGAACTTGAGTGTATATATGTTATTGACTTAAACAAAATTTTAAGCTCATTAAAACTCGAAGTTAATAAGGCACACCAACGTACCTTCACTATTTAAATCGGTTTACATAAATTATTATTTCTGACTACAACGTGCATTGACACTAACTAAACTTTTATCATCTTTTTAAATTTCATTAAACCAACTCATAATTCCCAATCTTCTCATCCTGATCCTCGGTTTACCCCATCGTTAATATAAGTGCAGAGCTGGGATGTTTAGCCAATCTACCCATCGTTACTAAAAGCTTATCAACATCATATTACTTTATTTGAAAGCACCAAACATCAGTAAAAAATTTCTCGACTTTTTATACTTCTCCAGAAATTTAATGGGGAGTGTGAGTATCAAAAAGTTGCTTGACACGTGGCAGCAAAGTGCGGAGCACAAGATGTCCCGATCCAGGGATCGAACCAGGGATCGTACCAGGGATCGAACCAGGGATCGAACCAGGGATCGTACCAGGGATCGAACCAGGGATCGTACCAGGGATCGAACCAGGGATCGTACCAAGGATCGTACCAGGATCGAACCAAGGATCGTACCATGGAAATATCTGGAAGAGATTGGGACGCCACGTGGGATGATAAAAGGATGCCATGTATTGAGAGTTGGGTGACTCATCGACCCAAGTTGGGTGACTCATCGACCCAAGTTGGGTGAGTCATCGACCCAACTCCTCTTCACATAAAAGAAAAAGAAGGAAGAAAGGAGAGGGGGGTCTTCTTCTTCCGGGAGAAAATCCCACTGTAAACTGAGAGAGCTCCAATGGAGTTCAAATTTTTGTAACCTCAAATCCATGAATAAAAATCCTCTAAATTTCATCACCCGTGGAGGTAAGCCATTAAGGGCTGAACCACGTTAAATCTTGTGTGCAATTTCTCTTCTTTTTGTTCAACTTAGATGATTAAATTAGGTTGTTTTGGGTTGGAGGATTTCTGCCCAAACAATTTGGCGCTAGAAACAGGGATGAAGATATCTCTGTGAAGTAAACCCTGTGGTTAAAAGTTATTAACGAAATTCTGGAGCTTCAAAATGTCAGAGTAATAGACATAACTGGATCTTTAAGTTCTAAAAAAAAAAGAGAAGAGTTTCCTGTGAGTTTCCAGACAACAAATTGTTGCAGCTGTGTTGATGGAGAAACCGAGGATTCTTCACCGACGATTATTAGATCTTCTTATTTTCTCTTTTAGGTTATTACTAAAGATTTAAATTTGGTGGTTTTAAGTCAAAATTTCAGAAAGGATTTCTCCTGAAAACTATGTTTTGTTTTTCAGCAAAATTTGATTTTTCTCTTAAAATTCTGATTCAAAGTTGAAAATAGATTGCCGATTAACTGATAACAAATCATGTTCTACAAACCCATTTTAAAACATTAACCATCAAAATTTTAATTTGATTTGGGAATTTTCTCTCATCAATTTAATTTGGTTTTCCCTTATACATCGATTGCTGTATCTATGCTCATGCGAATGGTTTATGTGTGAAAGATAGTGAATTTTGCAGGAAAGAAGATCGAATAGTGTTTCAAATCACCAATATTTTCATGATGAAATCAACAACAAAATGCATGTAAGGAGTTCGAGAAAATGTTTAAATGGCAAATTTTGGAACATAAGGATTGGGTGATGATTGAATTGAAGTTTTAAAGCCAATTGAATGAAGTGGATTTTACCTTGGAGTGAGGCTTCTCCTGACATCAATTTTGTAGAATCCTGATTTTTGAGGTAAATAATTCTTCCCCAAATAATCCACAAGATGCTCATCCTTTTGCATGATGGATGGTAAGATTTCTGACTTTCATTTTCTAGTACTAAACTGAATGCATCTTTGGATGATTATTTCAATTTTGAATTCCTCCTTAAACTGATGATTTGAAGAACAACAAACTTTGGGGAATTTCTTTTAACTCTGTTTACAATAACAAAAATGGGGATATATCATTTAAATGGGATTACAAAATTTCCTCTGAATTTTTGGATTTTACCAAGTGTAATGGTTTACAATTAAACTTAATTAAAATTTTGATGGCTTCCTGATTTTATATGCTTAGTATTTCAAATTTCTATATCTATATTATCCTAAATATCTGAGGCCACACTGTATTAGAGAATTACTTTTGATACCTCAATAAGACTGTTGAGAAGTTGTTACCAATTTGTATACATCATGTTGGAAGTTATATCATAATAAGATCACATCTTGATACCTAGTTAATTTGTATGGATTATAGATACTTCTGTGATCATTTTCTTGATTTGCATTATAAGTATTAGAAATCAGACTTTATTTCACTTAGCACACAAATCCAATTTTGTTAGTTTGTGTCTTTCATATGATAAAATGATTGACAGTAGAATAACTTAATGCAAAGTTCAATGACTCATAATGATATAGTTTATAAAGAATTTGGTGTAACCACCAGGATTAGGTTATAAATTTGAATGAAGAGAAATGAATCATATTGGAAACTTGGCGCTTTTGAGGAGAATGATTCCTGTCTGTCTCAATCATTTACTTGTAGTTTTCAAAATTTCTTTATCAACTATCTTTCTCAATTGTTAGCTTTAGCATAATATCATTTAGAACTTTCTTTGCTTCCTAAAAGCATAAGCCTATTCTCATATGTTTACAATGAAATCCAGACTGACCCATAGTATCAATGTCAAATTGAAATCTTTTTGGGCATTATGAGCTTTATTCTTTTAAGCTTCATTTCTGGTACATCTGCATAATGTAACACTGAATATTCAGAACTCAAATAATCCTAATTAAAAGTCTATCGAATGCATCTTGCAGCATGTTCTGTAGCATTCCAGTCCTAGCTTTCCTGAGTATATTTCATGTTACATGCTTACATTTAGCTATTACAATTCAATCCATGAGTACAAATATCAAATCGACTGTTAGGTCTAATCTTTGAGCTGTTTAAAGCTTCTTTAATTTGTTCTACAACTCTTCTAGATTGTGTTTATTTTTTCTAAATATATCGTTGACAGTTAACTTGAAGTACAAGAGTACAATTCCATAACTCAAATTCATGTTAGAACATTTTGATAGATAATTTAGAATTAGATTCATTCTTTGCTTAACTGAAAAAACATGATCAATTACATTTAACTGTTGAATATGCATGACTTTGTTATCTTCTTTATAAATTCAATAATTAATATTACCTCAAGTTCTTGAGGCTAAGCAATGTTAGCTAAACAATGCTGAGATGTTTAAGTTTCAAAATATTTTAGTAACATTTCTGAATAGTTAAGTGCATACTATTGCAAGTACTAATATACTTTTCAGCACAATCAATCACAAAGAAAGTCTGCCAGTTTGAATAACTGCTACGACACCAAAAGAAAGTCTGCCAGTTTGAAGTTGTTCCATTATGAATTCAACCTTATTGAATCTCTCAATCACAAAGATGAATAGCAGTCTACTCAATCACAGGAGCAACGAATATCCCAGCTACAACAGTTGAAAAGGGCACCTACTGGCCCATATATATTACCAAAAATATTTGGAATGGCTGCATCCTTGCTATCAAGAAAGAAGACAGAAATGAAGTAAAATTGTTTGTTCCCTCGGCCAAAGAAGTCAACAGATTTATGATGTTGTTCAATTTAATTTCTCCCAATTTCAATTGGCTTCAGCACATGAATACTTACCATCATATTCAGAGCAAGAGGGGAACATTTAATTGGTATACAGTGGGTGAGATGATTCATTGGGCCTGGCTTCGCCACGGATTTTTATAATCAAGGTTCATGAATGATGCAATTCTCAAAGAGTTAAGTATCTCTGCACTATTTTTATTGATTAGGTATTTAAGTTTTAGAAAACAGATTTTACCCCAATACATACACAATTTCAATTTTGCCAATTGAATGTTTGATATGGTAAATGAATGTTTGTTTGCTCATGACTAGACAGTGAATAATACTCATTATGATCATTCTTTTGTAAATTGAAATGTGAACATGGATAGTAGAATTTGGCAATCTGACATGATTGAAATCTCCATGATCTGTGAATGTAATTGAACTATACATATGATGTATCTTAAGTTTAGCGTGTAGTAATCATAATATTAGCATCATTTTGAAATAAATTCATAGTGCTCATTAGTTTAATAACTGAAGCTCTAAAAGGAAATTTCTCTTGTAGACATGAAATTGGTTTCATATGTTTTTGTTAGTATGAACCTGTAAGAATCATTGCAGGGAAAGACAGATTTAATAGCCTGAATCAGGCTGGATATCCATCAAACAGATTAGGCTTTGCCGAATTTTCTATCCGGTGAGTTGACTCACTAAGTTTGATCCAACTCAGTTGAGCCAGACCAATTAGACCGAGTCAGATTGGCTGACTCGGCTAACCCACCATGCAAAAAAAAAAAAAAAAAAAAAAAAAAGTACATATGCATAGAAAGTGTATATATATGTATATATAATTATAAATTACATTGTGATAGCTAGATAATTATTATCGCAGCTTTAATAGATGACAAAAAAGCATGAGCTTATTTGGTTTGTATACGCATCATCTGTCATACAGTCTAAATTGATCAAATGATTTCAATAATATGAATCATATTAAATCATCAAACATCATGATAATTAATGCCATAGTCGTATAAACCTATGGATTTAATATAATAAATTTTTAATCTGAACAAATTCTAATTTGTTTGATTCGATTTAATTGTAGTATGCAAGTTAAAGCATGAAATTCATTTTTAACTTGTACTCATTTAATATTATGAGATGTTTAAGACATTTTTATGAGATGTGAAGATACCAATGAAGGACACTTCAGAGATGCGGCAGCTATGCAATAATAATGCACTGGGGGGCATGCTAGAAAAAAATCAAAGTTTTAGCTATAAAATGAGCTAAATACTGCTTGCCAATTAGGTATTTTATTTCAATAATTATTTAATACAAAATAAATAATATTATTCGCCAGTTATATGCCTTGTACTTCTTAGCATAAGGCGACAATTGATAGATACTTCAGAAGGTTCATACTTCATGAAGAATATTCAGTAGATACTTCAATTTATTCTGAACTTCTTCGAAAGGCGATGCCTCTTATATTTCTTGCGGCAATCTGAACGCTCCAACATGAATTATCATTTAAAAATGAGGATCTCTTTCAACCTACCATCAAAAATTTCTGGAAGGTGAATACTTCTACATTCGTATACTTCTGATCTCTCAAACAACAATTACTTCGGAATATTCATCTGGATAATTTTCATGTCTTATTTAAAAATATATGTCATATTTTATTTCTATATATGCTTCTCATGTATATAGAAGAATATGGGATATATCTTAAATGAGAAATGGGAAATGAGAAATATCTAGATGATTTTTCAAGTATACTTCTCATCTACATTTCAGGTATATTTCTTACCGATATTTCTCCATTCAGGAGACAAAAAAAGACTGGTGGGTGCATCCCCAATGAGGGAACTCATATGATATTCTTGAAATAAGATTAATGGGCGCATCCCCAAAGAGGGAACCCATGTAAGAGTCTTAATAAAATGATGGACTACACATAATTTACTCCATGCCAGGGATAAATTAGGCGTGTGATCCTACAATGCTCAGTGGCTAGAGCAAATCTATGGGACACATTAATTTACTCCATGCCCGAGATAGATTAAGCGTGTGTTCCTACTGAGCTCCGTGGCTGGAGACATGATAAGACTATTAGGTCACAGAACCTATGTAAGAGTCTTGATGCAAATTACTCATTTTTCAGAGTCTGGTTATCATTTTTCAGAGTACGGTTCGGGACCAACCCTGTATCTTACTCCTGGCTCGGGTTTGTTTCGTATGTGTGGGATCTCGATTCATTGTACTCATGAAAAAATGTTTAACCCAACGATCAGTATATATATATAATTTTGTAGGGACAAAAATATAATGAAGCCATGAAAATACACAAGTCTGAAGTGCTACTGTTGCACAAATTTGAAGTATTATTAATTCGAGGCATGGATCGCACCAAGGTTCAGTTGCAAGCGTGAAATTATTTTCTTAAGAGATTTTTCTTCAAATAACTCTCAAGAAAAGGGGGCAAGTTGTGAGTATCAAAAAGTTGCTTGACACGTGGCAGCAAAGTACGGAGCACAAGATGTCCCGATCCAGGGATCGAACCAGGGATCGTACCAGGGATCGAACCAGGGATCGAACCAGGGATCGTACCAGGGATCGTACCAGGGATCGAACCAGGGATCGAACCAGGGATCGTACCAAGGATCGTACCAGGATCGAACCAAGGATCGTACCATGGAAATATCTGGAAGAGATTGGGACGCCACGTGGGACGATAAAAGGATGCCATGTATTGAGAGTTGGGTGACTCATCGACCCAAGTTGGGTGACTCATCGACCCAAGTTGGGTGAGTCATCGACCCAACTCCTCTTCACATAAAAGAAAAAGAAGGAAGAAAGGAGAGGGGGGTCTTCTTCTTCCGGGAGAAAATCCCACTGTAAACTGAGAGAGCTCCAATGGAGTTCAAATTTTTGTAACCTCAAATCCATGAATAAAAATCCTCTCAATTTCATCACCCGTGGAGGCAAGCCATTAAGGGCTGAACCACGTTAAATCTTGTGTGCAATTTCTCTTCTTTTTGTTCAACTTAGATGATTAAATTAGGTTGTTTTGGGTTGGAGGATTTCTGCCCAAACAGGGAGGAATTAGTAATCCTTTCTGACTGACCATGGCTATAATAAGTAGAGATCTCCTCATCCGCAGCTTGGTGGTTGTGAAGAAAACTGAACTTTATATGCCTGCAAAGGAGGGAGTATAATACAAACGTCCCATATTATAATGATCACAAAAAATAATGTCTGCTGAAAATAATCGACAGAGAGAAAAAGAGATTTGGAAATCACATCTACACGTACTTTCACCATTGTCATCTGCACTCGACACTATACAGTTCAAAGTTCAATTGAATACATTAAAAGAATCATTCTGAAAAGCCGTCACATCGTGTACATGACCATTTGACAAATACTGTGTCCATCCCTTGAATCACTTTGCCAAATGCGTCGTGCTCCCCGTCCAGCAATACAAACGAAAAACAATAAGTTTTAGCTATCAAGCAGTTAACTGTAGCCAAAGCAAAGATGAGAACAGGAGAAAATGAAAATAAAACAAATATTGATGCGCCAATTTGGTAATCAATATGTATATATATGCATGTATATACTCATGTAATGGCCAGAAAAAATTACAGGTGCATACAGTTGTATTTGATTGGATGAGGCCTTGCTAACATACCAAGTGAAGTGACTCATGCCTTTGGTGGCCTTACCAGCTGGCCTTAACTGTTGTTATGAAGAATTGTAAGCCCTTGGAATCAATCCATAATCCACAATTGAAAATACCTACAACCACCACCAGTTTCAAAAGAAGTGTTTCTTAGATGGGAGACTAAAATAGGTATGTTGGTAGTTTCTACTGTAAAGTTAGTACTCTTCATTTCAAAAAAATAGGCTTGTATTTATATATAAATAATACCTCAAGCATCACACAAGCCGAAGAGTTAAATAAATAAAGAAGGCAATAATAAGGGCCGTAACGTCAAAAACAAAAAATGAAGGGATTTAAGAAAGAAACAAGAACCCAATTGTGCACGTGTTAGTTCTCACAAGTTGTTACCAGGGTTTTATAAGAAACTATCCTTGTTCTCAAATCACTCTCTCTTTCGGCCGATTTTTCTTCTTCTCTAGAAACCCTAAAAAGGTTTGCAAAACCTCCTCAATTCTTACAATTAATCAAATTCTAGGGTTTTAGATTTAGAGTTCTTCACATTGTCACTGGTTTATAATTCTGATTCTGTTTTCAGGTTTCTCATGTTTTGGAGGATTTGGACCTAACAAAAACTCTTAACCATGAGGTATTTCATTTAATTTCAGAATTTTTTCTGTCTATGTTGAGCTTTATGATCGGTGTAGAAGTCAAATCATTGTTATTACTATCTGTAATGTTGCCTTGTGAATAGATTATATGGTAGATTTTGGTAATGGTCATCTAATTGGCCTTAGATTACATATCTGTGTTCCATATGATTGTAAATTTGATGGTAAATGAGTTTCAGAGTTCATGTTAAGTTCGTAAATTAATTGTTATTGTTGTTGTTTTCTAATTTATTGATTTTTCTGGGGATTGTGTAGTAAGCTAGCGGCTGATGTAGTGAAGGAAGCTATTGCTCAGATTATTGCTGATGCTAAAGAGAAGAATCGCAAGTTTACCGAGACTATTGAGCTTCAAATTGGTTTGAAGAACTATGATCCACAAAAGGACAAACGTTTCAGTGGTTCTGTGAGGCTACCACATATCCCTCGCCCTAAGATGAAGGTCTGTATGCTTGGGGATGCTCAACATGTTGAAGAGGTAATGTAACTTCCAAAACAGAACTTCTAACTCGAGTTACAATGTCTGCATAACCAACCTTTTTGATTATTTTAAGCATGTAGGTTCATATTTGAGACCATAATTTTTTCTTACTGATTTAAGAACATTCACATGTTATCCAAACTTGAATATGCTGTCCGACGCTGCTCGTGCCTATTTGCTTCCAAGCCTGAATTTTACTTGATCTTCAATTTAGACTGCATTGATATGATTGTTTTTAAGGTTTACATTGAGTTAAATTTTTATTGATGTTAAATGCAGGCTCAGAAAATAGGTTTAGACTATATGGATGTGGAGGGTTTGAAGAAGCTTAACAAGAACAAGAAATTGGTCAAGAAGCTTGCTAAGAAATACCATGCTTTCCTTGCATCTGAAGCCGTGATTAAGCAAATTCCTCGTCTTCTTGGACCTGGTCTCAACAAGGCAGGCAAGTATATTTCTTTTAAGCACACATCTCTCTCTCTCTCTCTCACCCTCATATTTGCTTAACTTGAACTTGTATATTTACAGGAAAATTCCCTACTCTTGTTACCCATCAGGAGTCTCTGGAGTCAAAGGTTAATGAAACCAAGGCCATGGTCAAGTTTCAGTTAAAGAAGGTACTCTGCATGGGTGTTGCAGTAGGGAACCTAGGAATGGAGGAGAAACAAATCTTCCAAAATGTGCAACTAAGTGTTAACTTTCTGGTATCACTGTTGAAAAAGAATTGGCAAAACGTAAGTTCATTTCTACGATACTTAATATTGGTATGCTCTGACTTAAAAATTCAAGTTCAGGGAGAAATAGATTTATTTTGTTTCAAACTGAATCAATGCTAATAGTCCATAGTTACTCTGTTTGTATGTACGCTGTTCCTCACTTGGTGTTCTTAAGTTGCTTTTCATGTAGGATTTTTTCATGAACTAAAGGCTTGTTACGACTGGTTACTTTTTCCCGTTTTACGCTTTAGTGATTACAACCATGTATGTGGTTAGGTTGTTGTCTCCTATCTTTTGTAGGATCATCTGACACACATGAAATGTCCTAGATAAAATGGATTGCTTATCAACCATCATATGAGTTCATAATTTTGTGATGTTCTTAAGTCTCTGCATCTGCTCCAGTTTTATGAAGAAAGATAATATAAGTTATAATCAATGATTGTTTTTTTTAATAGCGTTATATAGGAAGTTACATTGATCTGCAGTTTTGTTATTTCAAATTTTTGTGGTTGTCATACTATGTACTTTGGTTTGCAATGAAATCACAGGTAAGGTGTTTGTACCTGAAGAGCACAATGGGAAAGGTGAACCGGGTCTTTTAGGGAGACAGGAGGAAACGAGAGCTCAGTTCTATTCATCGGCAATATTGTCAAGTTTTCTTTTGAGAAAACCGTTTTAGCAATTGGAATTTAGTTTTGGTTAAATACTAGCAGATTTTGAATTATTAATTTTTAAAGATCTGGACTTGTTTTGGTACAGTAATGTTTCAAGTAAATGTTTTAATCCTTTGGTCTTGAGTATTACTTCAATGTTCCAGTTTTTGTAGATATATCGCTTAGTCATACTGTATTTCTCTAGCTCTACAGGATGAACCGATGAAGTATATACAAAAATACAACTATACTTTACATTTTGTAGACCGCATTGACCGCTTTCAAGACTAGGCAGAAGAAGCTCTTTCTTGCCTATAAAAAAGAAAAAAGAATTGAGGGTTTCTCTGACAGTATATTCCTTTAAATGGACTATTAGGTATCTCATAATCTCATGAGATTCAGACCCAATCCAATTACTTGGGAGAGTTCGGTTCCCACCTGACACTTATGATCTCTTGCTATGATACCAAAACCAGCACAACCAGGATTCCCAGTAGCTGCACCATCACAACAAAACATAACATAGCCCTGATAAGGAGCATGGCAATGACACTCTCATATTCCCAATGCCAAGTCCAAAGAAACTTAAGACCTGCAAATCATAATTCTGATTCCACCCTGACCCTTTCATCCTATAACCCCCTTCATCAACATTGCTGTCCATAATATGAAATATGTGATTCGAAACAATGGGAACCGCTGTAACACAGCTGTTTAAAGCCGCATCAGCAAGAAAAAAACCAGCATTGGTTGAATGCATGGTGACCAGCATAATTAGAAAAGAAACATTCAGTTAAAAGGGAGAACCCCAACATGCCTAAGATTCATTTATGAAGGGAGACTAAATGGCTGGAGTTCAGATACTTAGAGGTTTCAGTTTGTAGTGTTTGTTGGTAAGAATAGGAAGCATGATTAACCAAAAGACGGCAGTGGTGAGGATTACAGCTCCTTAATTTCAGTATTTTATATAGTACTAATAAATAGAATATATCTTGAAATTACACATCAAACCTCTTCTTCATTTCAATTTCAGTTTTGTAACAGTAAGGTATATGTCAAACGACTGAAACAGTTCAGGATCATCATCATCTACATCATCACTCTCGCAGAATATCTTCTTTCACCCGCCCCGCTATCTTGAGTATCTCATAGCAGCACAAAGAGAAGAACATGCAACCAAGAATACAAACAGGAACTGCAAATCCAGGTAAGTGGCTTAACACTGTATAGGTTCCTGTCACAAATGCCACCATCGTTGCGAGGATAGCAAACAGGTTGTACGTAATTGCCTTTAAAAGTACTTTTCCAGCCTTGTCTTCGAGGTCGTCATTTTCCAGTAATATTATTTTGCCCCCAAATTGGATGAAAATTGACAGAGCAGAGAGAACCATGGCCAAACTGTTAGAAAGTATAAAGACAATGAAAGACGGTTTATTAGCTAATACGGCCATGCCTTTACTGGCATATCTCTCAAGAGTAAAAAGAAATTGTGCGGTCCGTCGCTGTTGTAACCTCCAGGTAATGTAAAATTAGCTGCAAATGCAACAGTTGCTATGAGTGCTGACACCACCACAAGGGTTTGGTTATAACTCATCATCTCTTCTCTCCTCTTTTTTCCTTTTCATGGATCCTCAGCTGCCTTTGCCTTAGGAGCTTCGTCATCCAAGTTTCCAAGTTTTTATTAGTGATTAAATCTTGTTAGCAATTGATACCAGGAAATTCAGGCAAGAGCCAATATCGTCCTTGTTTTACATACCATTACGTCAAAAGAATCCCAGTAATATTTAATATCGTGCCAGCGTACTGTACTCGTCGATATTGTTCTCCTCTTCACTCTGGTGTTATATTCAAGAATTCGAGAGAACACCCAGCTCATTTCACAAGGTGATTTCCCTGTTTATCTTTCATACTTATAATTGCCTCCACCTCCAAAACGGAGCTTATCTCGTCAACAACGTAATCGAATACACCCAGTTGATTATTCTCAACAGCAACATGAAGAAAGCTTCTTCCCTTATTGTCTAGCACTTGCCAGCAATCCATACAACGTTCAAGCATTTTTTTCAGTACATTTATTCTCCGATCAAGTCGTGCTGCGTGATGGAGAGCCGTCATGCCATCCTTATCAGACATATAACAAATAGATGGATCCACTTTAATTACGGCATCAACGAACTCAACGTTACCGCAACATACTGCATAATGAAGTGCAGTACGCCCATCTTTATCGACTTCCTTCACTATATGTCTCAATAGATGGACCAATTTTGGACTTGCCCCTGTTGCATATAATAATAAAGACCGATTTCGACAATTGGAAAACTAGATAAAGTTTTCGATATACATATATATATTCACCTCGAAAGGAGTTGGAAATTTGCAGTGCTAGTGCATGTAACGCCGTACGTCCACCCGGGGGAACCATCATAACTAAGAGTTGGACAATTCTTGAGTATATGTTCCACAAGTAAAGTGGGGTCTCGTCGGAATCGTTGGGGAGATATTCAAAACCTGGGTCTGCACTTATTAACAACTGTGGTATCCCAGAATGAGTTTGATAGCGCAGCGCCTCGAAGCGCTGTATTATTCTTTTTGTTTGCAATTCTCACAAGTTGCTCTGGTGCCGGTACTAACCCTTTGAATGTCATCCCCTTCTCGACATCAATATTGTCATAGTTCTCATCTCTCCTTGATTGAGAATTCGGGGCGTGATCTACAAATAGTTTCACTATTCCAGTTGACCCCAACCTTACTGCCATATGTAAAGGAGTATCTCCATTCATGTTTTGCTGCATTAACATTGCTAATGATTTTGATGAACCGCATTGGTACAATATTTTTTCCACTAAGTTCACTGATCCTGACAACTGCACGGCAATGTGTACGGAATTGTTGTTGAAATGGGTTCGGCGGAGAAGATGGTTATCAACGTCGACCTCATCCGGTTTAGAAGGTGTTATCACCAGTAGTTGTTTCATGGGATCAATATCCCCTGATGTGATCGCTTCGTACAAATTAGAATTAGCTAATCTAGTCTGCTTTGGAATTTTAGAAGTAGAACGAAAACAATCCATTATAAATCTCTTGTGGGAGAAGGCCTGCGTAAAACTTCACCAGTTGGGAGAACACACCCATATTTATACACAATGAAGAGACTCTACCGATTTTCACTGTATACACCTTCCCCTGCGTCAAAGCAACGATGCTTAAGATCTTGCTCCTAGCTCAAGGCAAGGAATCTGATTAATAAGCTTTAGTATTGCTTTTGTTCAGACTCACACTTCACAGGTACATATTCTTGTTCATCTGGTGCTGCAAATAATATTGTGGTTGTCCACAGTGGTGTTGTTACAAGTATGAAGTTTGGCTTACTCTATTGAATTTTGTTGAATATGAATGGTATGTTACGTTCTCTTTCTTTTGATATCCATTAACCAGCAGCAACTTAGTAGTTTTGCCACTACCTCAGCTCTGCTAACTCATCGATAAAGCATCATGGTGTGATTTAAACAAATGTAATCACTTGAAAAATATGAAATCAGAAATCAAGAAACATACTAGAACCGATAAGAAAATCAAATAAGATCAGTAGTAATCATTAAATATAAAGATGATCAACACATGAAAATGGCAGAACTAAAGAAACAAAATGATAATTTTTTCATTTTTAATTGAAGTACATAGACATTTCAATTCCTTTTTGTTGAAACCCACACTTCACATAAAACCCAACATTTTTCTCATCACAAAATGAGTTTGTAACATCCCATAGATCTAGCTTTATCACTGAGAAACTCAACAATTTTCTGCCCATAATTTCAATCCTCTAGCATTTGAATCCATAACAACATCTTCAATATGTCCTGCTTTCCCACAATTCCTTATGAACTTCATCTCTATGAATAAACAAGCAGTTGCTATGATCTTCTTGTTTTCTTCATCTTCAATTACATAAATCATGTGATTCTCTCCATTCTTACTTATTTCTTCAAATCTCTCTTTAAACTATTCATCTGAAATTGAATCACATACACTCAATTGCTGTAGTAGCTCAATAAAACCCTTTGATTTATCAGAAATCTCTAATCTTCTAATCTCAAATCTCTTCTTCTCCTTTCCTCCTCCTTCCATTTCCATCTCTGTCGTTTGTCAGAATGAATGCCACAATTTAAGGATCAAAGATCTACTTTTGGGTGGGACCCACCCGGTCAGTCCAAGGTTATGTGGGACCCACTGAGATGTTCGTGTGGTGGCAATACGCGCTACCACCGCATTTTAGTAGTTTTTAGGTTATCGTTTTCTTTTGGGGAAAGAAAGAAAGAGTTGTTATTTTTTCAGACGAGGTCTCATTTTGATTTACAGAAGAATTTTTTGAGGGAAAGGAAGGATTTTTGTGGTGGTGGTGGTGAATTCTATTGTGCGCAGAGAAGGGTGATGTCTAGATCTTTGTTTCATCGTTTGACGCCATTTATAACGAATAGACTTGGATGTAATAATATTAATCAAGGAAGGAGGGTGTTAACGTATTCTTCTTCTTCTTCAACTGCTGTTGTTGATGAATCTTCTTCTTCATCCGTGAATCAAGAGGATGTTCATATGACTGAGAATTGCATCCAGGTAGAACCCTATCTCTGTGTATCTATGTCTTTGAGGTAGTTTGATTAGATTTGAGCTGCTGAAATTGATTGTATAATCTAGATTGTTTGGATGTGGGTTTTGGGGTTGTCATAAATCTTCATTTGAAGATGCCCAACTTTTCAATTTCTTGAAATTATCTCTTTTTAACATTTTCTGGGTATTATAAACAATAGATTAGGTTTCCTATTGCTGTAGAAGGAATTAGGGATTCCATTTTATGATAAATTTGAGCAAATTGGGTTATTCTGCTAAAATTTGTCGTTTGAGGGACTCGTGTATTGTAGAATACTGTGGTAGGCTGTGGATGTTTTTTTCATAAAGTATATGATTTCATGACTAGTGATATGTTCAGTGAGTTCTTAAATGTGTACTATTTTGCACATACTTATTTTTACTAAGTTTTTTGACTTTAGACCTGCTTTCCAGAGATTGAAAGAGTTGCATGCTAAACAAGCTAAAGATAAGATGCTACGTCTGAGTGTAGAGGCCGGAGGGTGTTCTGGGTTCCAATATGTTTTCGAGTTAGATGATGAACCTAAACCGAACGACAGGTTATCCTCTATTCATCTTCCTCTAATTTTTTTTTTTCTTATGCACGTCTCACCTGGCAGTTTTGAAATGTTTTAGGGTTTTTACAAAAGAAGGTGTTAAGCTTGTTGTTGACAAAAGCTCATATGGCCTTGTGAAAGGCGCAACTGTTGATTATGTTGAGGAACTGATACGCTCTGCATTTGTGGTAAGTTCGAAATTTTGTTACTTGGGAATCATGAAGTGACCTTACAGTTTGTCAAATTATAGTTATCTTTCGTCAGTTCGTAAATGACTTGAATAATAACATACTAGGAGAGTGCTCTGGTAAAACTCACTGGTTGCTAAATATAATAGAACACAAATTGAGATGGAAATTAACCACAGGTTGAGTTGAAATTTAGTGCACGGCATCATGTTTTTTCTTCAGTCGATGCAGTTGTATCTGGATTTCTTTGTGTTTTATTTTTTCTGTTCTTTCATTATGGCATTTTTGTGCATATTCTGGAATCCTTTCACTTTGTTTGGAGAAACGTTTTAGAAAGTTCTACAGTAATGTTAGGTGGTTAATATTTTCATTAAGGTACTCTACACCAGATAGCTTAATAAGCATCTGCCGCAATTATTTATATCAATTCGGCATATCTGTTATGTGACTTTTTGTTGTTTTGTCAAAGTTTTGTTTTGTTTTGTTTCCTCTTCTTACTCTGTAAACTCAGCTGGCTATTGTGAAAATATCCTTACTAATGATATGATGGTGATGGTCTTCCTCATTTACCAGCTTCACGTCTTCCTAAATCAACCAAATTGACTTCGATAACTGTGTGACTTTGTGTTCATGAAATTGCGTTTATGTATTATACTTGCATTACAAGAGATAGGTTTGATCTGAGATTCTGAAATGCAAATTCAAGCAGCATTTAGGAACAGTCCTCATTGTATGATAGTTTCTAAGAATAAGGTAATGGGCACCATGAATATCCTTGTGAATGAAACGGGTATTTTGTCAGTCGAATTCTAGTCTGCGAGGGTCTAAAAATGAAACTAAGTCCTATGAATTCCCTTTCAACAATGAGTGAGAAATCTTTCTTGATGAATTTTGTGATCAAGTATGACCATATAGAGCTATGTGTTAGCACTTTTGAAGTTTTGGTGTGATTCATAAGCTGTAGAAGTATACGTTATCCCAAAGGATATGTTCTAACTTACATTTTAGCTCTGTGTCGTTTGGTTCTCTCCCAATTAAAATTATGTTTTTAATAGTCATTACCTCTTGTCATCTATATATATAGATATAGATCAGATACTAGTGATATACCATGGATTTACATTTTGTTTACCACAGGTTGGTCACGTAGTTTATTCCTTTAACTGGAGAAATGAACCAAAGATCAGACAATGGCTTGTTAAAATTGCAAATTGACTCTTGAAACCGTAATGAACACATTTTTCTGTCCTACTGTTGCTTGAAGGGAAATTACAAGAAGGCCAGTTCTGACTTTTATTAGTCGGCGTCCTGAAACTATCCTAACTACGAGATTACAGAGAATATACTCTTATATGTTCAATGCAACATTTTTTCTGAAGGTTTTTAACCTATATACCTGAAGTTGTGAACCAACACTTTCATCATAGTTGAGAATCTGTGCGCCAAGTATCGCCAGCAAAACTTTCCTACTTCATTGCGCAGAACCAATTCCCTCGATATGTTTTAAAAACTAATAGCTGTTACTGTTACACAACTAGGAATTTGGAACTTAATAGTGATGTTTGCTAACTCAAATCTTCTAGGTAAGAGATCAAAAAGATCCATTCTTTCAGAGGATCAGAAGATAGTGTGAGACCCTTAAGATATTGCAATTCATAATTTCAGTTGTAGGATTTCACTAAACAAGTGATGGCTCTTTAGTTTCCCTCTAGGATTTTTTTGCTGCTCGCTGGGTATAATTATGATGTACTGTTACTTTTTATTATTATGCTTGTTCACATCGATCTTATTCATCTTGAAAGAGGGCCTCGGATTCGCTATTTCCTTGTAAAAATGGTAGTTAACATCTCCAGTTCCATTGTGCAGGTCACAGAAAATCCAAGCGCAGTTGGTGGCTGTAGTTGTAAAAGCTCTTTCATGGTCAAGTAGCAGCGTGTCTTCTGTAGAGGCTAGAAGTTTTGCCACTGTATTGTTGCAACCATACATATTCTTTTTGCATCTTCGATTGTAGTTGCAGATTGTTTCTCCTCATGATGTACACCTAAAATTCTTGTAACTTATCATTGTCCATGGTATAATAAACCGACTCAGATTGACATGAACATTGTCCCATTTCCTCAACATTAGAAAGAATTGTATATGTATTTTTTTATAAGTCAAATAAGGCACCCCATTACTCGGTCTCAGGTTTAGTGGGCATAAGTTGCAAGATATACATATTTATTGTCTGCATGATGAAATACTTTGAAACTGTATGTTGTGAGGTACACCAGTGATTCCTCATTTCTTATCTAGTCTCGAGTCAGGCAAAATCTGACTCCAGACATCATATAAATATTTAATTGTTAAGCTCTCTGTAGTGATAAAACTGGCGTAGCCACAAACTTGATTGATTTTAGAAGTCTGAATTTCTCTCTCTTATGCCAAAGGGAGAGCTAGTCTTAGAATATCTACAATCATAGTGTAATGACATATTTTACCATATTGATGTTGGCAATTGAAATGGTATATTGTTGATTATACCATTTTAAATACAGCTGCATCTTTGAACTTAGTTGTAACAAGCAGCTGTCAGAGCCTGTGAGCTCTCTTTTTTGGTTGTCTTTTGCTGCTACTTTGTTAGTTTTAGTTGTTTTTATTCTGTCTTTTCTCGTTTGATTAGTTTCTTATTCTAGGTGCTATTTGATTCTGTGAGAGCTTTTGTGTAGTTAGTTACCAACCTTCTCACATATCCTGTTTTGTAATAGAAGTATCAATCATATTTCAATCATAGTTTCTGTATTTACTGGCTTGTCTAATTTTTCTGAACTTTTGTCTGTGCTTGGTTGTACTGTACTTATTACTTCTTCATTTCCCTCTGCTCTCTTTCCTGTTATTTGAAATTGTCTGATAACAATCCAGTATTTCCTGGTTATTGACTCCTAATTTTAGACTATAGTTTTTTACAGGTCACTAATTGGCTCAAGTCTGTTAAGTCTTTCTATATTATCGGCAATTTGTTTCCGTGTATCTGGAATCTCTATTTTCAGCTTAACCGGTAGTTTCTCTGATTTTCCTGGTTTGTTCCTGTACCTCATTTCTGCTAGCTTGTCAGTTTCAGTCTCGTTGTTTCCAGATATGTTAGTGGTCAGTTATGTAAGGCAGAGCAATACATTGCCTCTTGTTAGACAATGTTGCTATTGGTAGCCAAGTTTGATTTCTGTTGCTTTTGCGAGTGAATATCGCAGTTGGTAGCTAAGTTATCTGTCCTGTGCATTCTCCTACAATCATAGCCTTTATAAGCTTCGTATTTCACTTCACTGGAACTTGGTTATTGTATTTCAGACAATTGAATTTCTGTTACTTTCTGGTATCAGCTGTAGCTCTTCTCCCAAGTTGGTTTAATTAAGTTCTGATCACCATTCTTGAGTTTCTTTTCAATTGACTTGGTGTTTAAACTCCTTTCTGCTCAATCTAATCCTCTCTATTCGGTTAAATCGCAACTGTTCTGAGTTTGAATTCTGTCTGTATATCTCCTCTGTGAGCTTTTATAGTTGGTTAAGTTAAACTTGATCTAACCTGTGCTCACATTTTAGTTGATTTTGGCTAATCCTCTCTATTCACAGTTTGATCCGGGGCTTTTTCTAGTGTTTGTTTTCTTCATCAATTTCCTTCCCCTGACAAATTCCTGTGAAGTGTTTCTACTTCTCCATCACTGCTAAGGCCTAAGTTTAGCCGCATCGATATTTATTTCTTGGGCCCAATCTTTTTTGGGCTTGCTTTAATTTCCTTTGTTAAAGAAGAATCCTGTTTTGAGGCATACATAATAAAGACAAAATATGGTCGTTCGGTTGTAAAACCCCACCATCCCTTATCAACCATTTTTTATAATGACAATTATGCCCTTATGCAATTGGTGTTAATGTTAATAATTATATATTAATAATAATGATTTAAAGGTAATGTTTGATTAAATTATTAGTGTTAAATTAGTAGAGAAATTAGATTTGTGTGCGGGAGTTGGGGTTTTTGAGAGGAAGAGAAAGTGAAAAAGAACTTAGGATTTTTGAGAATTTTGTTATTAAAGTGACAAATAGGTGATTCAAATGATGAAGGAGAACCTTATGCTAACAATACACGGCAAAACTTGTAGACAATGTTTAGGTTGAATTCATCAAGAGAATGAATTTTTTCAATTTTTCAGTCTTGGGTTCGGCTATAAAATTATCAGCCGAACTTAATGCGTGAAGAACAGTTCGGCTGGTAATTATAAAGTCGAACCTAAGTTTGAATTTAAATTGTTAAGTTCGGCTAATTCGTACTTTTGCTTTTAGTAGCCGAACTTGTAAAATATTGGGTTCTGCTAGTTTGTACTTCTACTATTATTAGCCGAACCGGAGATAGTTTGGTTCATAATTGGTGACCTCCAGTGTAATGTTCGGCTATAAATATTTTTTTCATTATCAGACGAACCTTATAGTGTAAATTGATTAAACACATAAGTCATAGGTTCGGTTATAAAACTTTCTTATTGAATCAGCCGAACCTTGAAAAGGCAGTGGTTCGGCTTCTATTTTATATATCGTAGCAGCCGAACCTCTATGAGGTACATTTTTGAGGCCTACAAAGAAAAGTTCGGTTACTAATTAGTTTATATTAGTAGCCGAACCTGACATATACATGAAATTATTTATAAAGTAGTCAGGTTCGGCAAATAACAGCCGAACCTGACTCTGCCATACATAAAAAAAAAAAATCTTAAAAAAAAAAAGTGGAGTTCTATTAAATACCATGATAATCTAACATCCTAAACATAAAAACGATAACATTAGTTTGTCATCTAGAAAATACAAAACAAAGCCTACTAAATACCATAATAAAATTAACAATCAAAACATTAAAATATGTTTAACGAAAAATATTCATTCATAGAGATCTCCTCGACACCACCTCCATGACCTCTTTTGCCACCTCCACGACCACTTTCACGACCTCTTTTGGTAGCTCCATGTCCTCTTTTACGGCCTGCTCGATGTTGGGAAGTTTTAGCATTAGAAGAAGTTACTTCCATAGACCTCTTCTTCTTACTCCTTGAAGTTTCAGTTTTACCTCCATCTTTAGTTTGGTTCCTAACATAAAGTGGAAAATGTAATTAATACATCAAACATATAAGGTTCGGCTAATAAAAAAAAAGTTTGACTAAACAATGACAAAAAGTTCGGGTACAAGTAACATGGTTCGGCTGATAATTATACAGTTCGGCTGAAAATATTGCACAATCAAAACAGCCGAACTTAATGTTATCTAAACTATAGACATGGTTCGGCTAAATATTTATTTTAGGATAGCAGTCGAACTGTTCTTCTGAAACATAGAAAACTATGAACTAGAGTAGGTTCAGCTATTAAATCTTAGGGTTTTCGTGACATTTTTAGCCGAACCTACATTTAAAACCCCTAAAATCATCTATTAAATCCTAATCAATCGATCAAACAAAATAAAAACAATGAAAAATAAGATGGGTTTGTAGCAAATACCTTCTAATATATATTTTCGAGCAATCGGTGTTCTGTTTTCGCTATCCAATATTACTCAATTGGATACTTGCTTGATTGAATTGTGGATAATATTACTTAATTGGATACTTGCTTGATTGAATTATGGGTACTTGCTTGATTGAATTGGGTCGGCAATAAAAAATCAACGAGAGGGAGAAGAAGAGGTTTGAAATCAGACAAATGCAAAATTTCTCAAACCAACAACGGTGAGATGAGATTATAGTGAAGTTGCTTTTTAAACAATAGTGAAATAAATACCAGTATTATCTGGTATGAAATGAAACACCAATATCGTCCCAATCAGAAAAACAACAAAATCATGTTATCTTCCCCAAAAACACGAATAACAGTTGAAGAACACGACTAACAGCCCAACAGAAATGCATAAGTTCGGACCGTAATTGAAGAACAAGGATGAATCTATGAAGTTCGGACAAAAGTCACACTCTTCCAATAAGTGAATTCAATATTACATCCTTAATATTCAGCAAACTCAGTATAATTACAATCAGAATTCAGAAACAAACGGATTGCGTGCGTCAATGCTAGATCAAATTCTTGTACGTATTTGATGTTGGTATGTACCGGCCATGTTAACGCTGGATCTTCTGGGTAATGAATATCTTTTTTCTGGACGAGTTCGATCAAGTAAATGCAGCTAACCGCCCTCAGATAACCTGATTAAACAAAGCATATAAGATTAATGTAAATCTTTAACTTGTAGGAATGATTAAGATAGCATCACACTAAATGCCAATTTTTAAGTATTAAGGAAAACTAGGAGACTCAAACTTTTCAAAAAAATTCAAACCTAAAAGAAAAGAAATGTAAAACAATCTAAATTATCATTCATTTTTTGCAAAGCCTACATACCAACAATAATGTGAACAAAAAGGAAGCCGGTGTTTTAGTGAAAAAATCCTTAATAGCTATTACTGTTATGAATATTGCAAATTTATGATTCTACAACTATATTGTAGAATAATGGGATAGCTACAATCATTTTCATATTCATTTCTAAAACAGATTCAGATTCTAACCTCATAAGTGTAGACGGTGGATTTTTGATAAAGAGTTAAATAGTAAAATCGTCTCTGTCCGACAATAGAAATGTAAAAATAATAGAATATTTTATGTGCTACTAAGCCGGCATCAAAAAGCATAAAATTTATATTTTATGTTCCGCCAGAGAAGTGAAGTATAAAACTCTTGCTACAGGCATCTTTGGTCATGTAGCCTCTCTGCAAATATAACAATATATAAACATAATATTAGAGTTTCACCCGACTGAGCTTTCAATATTTTATATGAATATAAATAATATTATATTGTACGACTCAGTGTCTACTTTTTCATAATGATTGGACAGCTCCTAGATGGATTAATCATTAGTATAGAGCAATATTGTCCTCAAAATGTCACTATTGCTGATTACAATTTCTTCCCAGATGATCTCTGACTTTACAGAATAAATATACATAACACATCTTTGTTCTTGAATGGATACCAATACTCCTAGATAGATTGCCTACTAGTATAGAGCAACTTGAGTCCTCTCTAGCGCTATATTCCCCGGCTGAATTCATAGACTTGATTTATATTAATATTCAAACCCTAATTGAATAATATTGGTTTATCACAACGAGTTGCGTACGAGTATATTTGGTCAAAACATTGATTTCTGATGTTCTGTCATAATCATTCTGAGAAAACGTGTCAATGAGTGAAAAATGGGGCAAAACGTTCTAAAGAACATATATTCCCTTGTAGGTCTACTACAACATATTAAAAGGATGTCTCATTTCGAGTAACGGTCTAAGAGATATGACCTATACCCTAGGCGAAGTACAAGCTGAAAACTGTCAGAATTTTGCCTAAAAATTCTTAGAAGGTTTGCTCTATTTGACAGCCAAAACGAACTCTAAACTTTAATCCTTTAAAAACAGAAGGGACATCGTCAATCCTACGGTTAAATAGTAAACAACAATCTTCTGGGAGCAAACTTAAATCCTTTATCAAAAATCCACCAATTCGGAATTGAAAAATCGTCATCTAGGTGGGGTTAACCATCGAAAATGGACATCATTTGAAGAATATGCAGCGTTTTTGCTAAAAAGTCTTATATCTGAATAGTCATGCATATGGCTAACACTAGACGATCTCGAGAAAATGACACGGGTATACATAACAATAATGGTCTTCACAGCATATGTTCCATATGCTTCAAAGAGCATATGCTCCAAAAAGCATATGGGTCTTAAAAACAATAGGTGGAAGGAGGAAGAAATAATAAAAATAAAAAATAAAAGAGAGAGTCGTGGGACCGAATCAGTTGGCCGGTCCTAACGTTAGATTTTTTTATTTTATTTTAGGTTTTATTATTATTTTATCTTTTACATAGGTTTTCTCTTCCTATTAAAACTCTTTTGTTCTTTCTACAAATATCCTAAAATTCCTTTTTGCTTCAAAAACCAAATAGCTATACTGAGCAATATAAAATCGTCCCGCTACCATCTAATATATTAAAATATCATTATTTTAATATTTTCTAAATTTTGGTCTTCATATCAATTGGTCTTCACATCAATTGGTGTTTACATCAAAAATATCTTTCCTAAATATTATTACCAAATATATATCAAAAATATTGCTAGAGAGACCATATAATATGCGAAGTATGGTCCCACAACCACCAACTCGTGCTCTATGAAACTCATGCTACCACCAATTAGTCGGTCCCCTCAACCTATTTTTTTCGGTCCCCTCTCCCACCAAATGGTCGGTCCCTCTCTCCATTAGTCCATCATTTTCCATTTGGTTCATCTGCCATATTAGGGTTTTATTGCTTAATCAATTAAGGAGCATAATTTAATTGGTCCTGCTACCAATAATTTAATTGGTATTGCTACCAATTGATGTGTCTATCAATTGGCATCGCTACTAATATTTTAATTGGTCCTGCTACCTATAATTTAAATAATCTTAGTTTCTCTACTTTGTTACTCGAACCATTTGACAGTAGGACAAAACTAAATATTTTACAATCGCTAACACTAGCATTCAAACGAGACTGGTACTCACACGAGATTGATACTCATACGAGTTGGTGCTCATGCGAGTTGATGCTCAAAAATACTGATGCTCATATGAATTCGCTCGACATGTCGTTGTAGAATATACATACATATATATATATATATACATGTATTGGTCTCTGATCGATCCAGCAATCTCGTTAGACCTGTGCTTACCAATTCAACAAGATCATGGAACATCATTGTTGTTTCAGCTGACACAATGATATGCCACAACTAGCAATGTCGAAACCAATCAGACTTTTCACGTCTATGATATATATCTCAACATACACCTTATGCTTCATCCACCAATGAGTCGGCATGCTAGACTCACCACTGAGAAACTAGCTAGATTCATCAATATGTTAAGACTAACAGTCTAGCTAGGTCAACAACTGACCAGATAATACACGTCTATAAAAATAGACTTAACCATGCTCGAGACATCAATTATGTCACACGGGGGGACGTTCACTAGGGTTTTGATCTCTCGAATCTTAAACAAATACTTATACACTACAAATGTTTGGCGTTTAGACGAATTGCTCTGACTGGCATTAGCCTGCTCCATCATTTTCCGCTTTTATCCCTAAATTTAATTTTACCCACAAACACCTAGTTAATAAGAAAAACAGGCGGTCTAGATATACCAAATAAATTTTGGAAAAAAACATCTAAAGTAGTACCGATGTTATCAAAATAACTAAATACCAAGGATGTCACGTCATCCGCGAATCACAGTTGACTACCACATGGCACTGTAACGTCATAAGTAGACGCCACATGCTAGGAATGTTATAACAAATTTTCCAAAACCTAATGAAATTATTAGTTACGGCTAGGTCTTTGCAGAAAATTCCTAGTTGTACAAAAATTTTCATCTAAGTTACGGCTAACAGCTTATCATTTGTTAATCTTAGATATTAAAAAATAAAATAAAAAACTTTCGGCTAAGAAATAAACATTTGACCTAGTTGTAGATGGTTATGGAAGAAAAATAGAATATCATGGCTAGGTCTGTGCTGAAAATTCCTAGCTATATAAATTCTACATCCAAGTTATGGCTAGTTGTTCGTCATTTGCTAGTCGTAGTTATTGGAATAAAAAAAATTACGACTAGGAAATTAAAATTCGACCTAGACGTAGGCGATTTCGAAAAAAAAAAGAAGCTAAGGTTAGAATATATCAGATTCTTGTTTTTGGTTTTATGTTTGGGAATTGAATTTTAAAAGAGAAAGTGTTATGGGAAATATTTAGTCTAAAGGGTAACTTAGTCATTTTTTACCCATTAGGACACCTCATAGCAAATTACCTAGACATTTTAATCGATATACAGCCCTCCTAGAATTCTGGCAGCCCATCAAACAAGGCTCATGCCAAAAACAACTTGCAGACCACCAATAAGCCCAAGATTTAATGTGATTTGCTTAAATCATGAAAAAATCATGTGAACTAGAATATATATAACTGAATAACAAAAACAGAATTTGTAGTCATCTAAGAAGTCTATATAAAAGTCAACCTCTAATATGAGATGGAACCGTGTATAAGGTAAATGTTAGAGGAAAGAAAACTTATTATGCGTTTCCCTGTTGTATTAAGCTTTCCCTTTTTAGTCTTCAATACTCGTATTCCAAGATATGTAAACTCTAGCCGGCGCCGTCTCAGTGTATATATATATAAGCTTTTCTCTTTTGATTAAACCAAGTATTCATCTAAATTTGTTTGTAAGATAGAATATTGAAAACACCAAGTAAAAACATGGGAATGCAAACTGACAAGGTTAGGTTCAATGTTGGAGGAAAAATCTTTGAAACAACTGCAACATTTCTCGCAAGTGCAAGCAGAAGATCCATGTTAAGAGCTTCTCGCAAGTGCACGCAGAATCTCCATGTTAGGAGCTATGTTTTATGATGAATGGAACCTCCGACCAAAAGAAGTTAATGCAGAGTACTTTATCGATCGAACACCATAATGTTTTTATGTTCTTATTGATATTTTATCGAACATGTGAGCTTTATGTCCCTCCTCATATATCTGACAAGTTATTATACAGAGAAGCTCTCTATTATGGTTTGATATACCATGTTAAAACTGCAAGGTTTTCCGAATTCGATTGTAACCGATTAAGTCTAACGAGTTCAGATAAGGGTCAAGCTTCTGGCAGTTTTATTACAATTGGAGCAAGTCCTGATGGAGGTTGTGATGTTGCTCATGACAGAATAGTTCGTCGATATGATTGGATGCTCGAAGAATATCCAACAATAAATATTAATTATTAAAAGTTAACGATATTAAATGGATCGATTCAGAGAATATTATGATTACTGCTTGTGAAAGGTCAGTTTGAGAAGATTCTGGTATTGGTCTGTTTAGTTCGTCAAAAGGTGATTTAAAGCATATATTTCAGCTAAACCATGAAGATCAGGTGAAGAGCTTTATTGTTGGAGTTTTACGTTCCAACTTGATGGTAAGGTATTTGATGCCTGCAGCGGAACTGGTATTCACGGAATTGGAGTTTGGGATCAAGTTACTGAAAACAAGACTGATTTTTTCGATAAAATAGTACATGAGCCTCTGCGTGATGCTAATATGATTCAATGCTTGGATGGAATAATTATTTAATAATTTTTAATTTGACAAGATAGATTAATGCGTACATTAATCTTTTGGATCTTAGAGATAAAAGTATGGTTTGGTATGCTAATGATATCCCAGTTAATAAATATGGACCACCACTACGTCCATTTGATTCGTCGATGTTTTATGATGTTCAAGATGAAATTACAATGGAAGGAAGTAATTCTATACGTGTAGTTGATAAGTATGAAAATTTGTGTTTTATGGATATAAGGAGTACCGGTAGCATTAGATGGAATAATTCAGAGAGGAAGCCATGTAAAAAAGTTGAATCTAGTTATCCTAAATTAACATTACATGGAGGGCAGTTTTTTTCTTGCAGACATGACCGTATCTCTATGTTCTATGGTCCAGAGATTCTATTTTTATCTACAGTTTTCTTTTTCCAATTTTTTTAATTAACTAATAATATATTTATTAATATGTAAGTATTATAAAAACTAGTAAAAAATTATACCAAAACTCGATAATATATTCATATTACATTATCTTAATATTAATATATTTACTATGTGTATTAATACTAATTAATTTTATAATTGTATCTTATGTGTTAAAAAACAATATCAAATAAAATAAAACCGAAATCTTAAAATATTTTTATTAGATATTAATATTTATAGAAGGACGAATTTGGTATGTTATTTGATTGGAAAAACTAACATATCCTTAAATTTAATGAAAACTATAATACTATCTATAAATACGGGTAAATAAATATTTTAAAAAGTTTTATATGTAAGCCCCTACAAAAAAGTTATCTAGAAGCCCAAGGTCTAATCTTTCCTTCATAAAACATATTGTTTTTTGGCTTTCACCATAGACCAACAACTCGACGAAGATTGACTTTTAAAGTCTTTATTATGCTCAATGGATAAGTTTGATAGGTATACTTGTTTGTTGTGTCTCATGTTTACTTTAATACACCAGCGTGCAACTCAACCTACAAGGGTTAGTCAATAAGGCTAAAGAGCCCAAGGATAAAACCAAGGTTTTGATGAAAAAATAAAAAATAAGGATGATCAGATACCAGGTATTACGAGTTTTATTACTGCTACAATGACTGTTTGTTGGGTCATCTTATTGGTGCATATTTTCTGGTAAAGTTTGATCCAAAAGATTTTCACATCATATATGTTGTAGTGACAGTTGCATTGATCTTCATACTAGGTAGTTATTTGATGTATGATAAACATTTGTAAGAAGCTACCCATGTTTTGTTGCCAGAAGAACATAAAAAAAACTCTGTAATTGATTTATTGTAATAGATAAAAATATTTGAAAGGAGAATCAACAACAACTCTTTGATTTTTGTTACCAAGAATTCTGTAACACTGTAACTTGGACTTTTCCACTGCCTATAATGGCAAGTGAAGAGCACCATACCATTTAAGGATTCATCCTCTTTATTATGAAATGAAGAAGAAGTTAAATTGGTTATACTTTTTCTATTTAAATTCAGTATAAAGTTTCTTATGTGGGATCAGTTAAAGACGGTGTGATGTACTCACCTTGCAAGGGCAATAAACCAGGAAGAGATGATGAAACTCCAAGGAAAAAATGATGGGCATTGGGTGCAGGTGGACTCCTCCGGCTATTAATTAATCTTAGTGAAGAACTGTAGATCACATAGTTCTGTCAGCACTTCAATAAACCTCCGTCGTCACTTCTTTTTTCTTTTTCTGTCATCTGTGTTCCCATACTTTTGCAATCAAGTTTTGTTGCATCAATGGCTTTAGTACTTCTCCATCAGGATATCAATTTATCAAAAGGTACTTCTTTTTCTTGCCCCATCTAATATTGGAACTAATAACCAAACCCAGAGAGACTCTATAAAAAAAAAGTAAGATCAATTTGCTGGTTCATTTAAATGATTAATCAAGATCATACTATAAATCCAAGTGAACCTAAAAGAATATTGTGTAAAAATGGAAAACAAAAGATGAAAATATTTCAGCGACATTAATACCATTAATTATTTTTTTAAAATCTAACTTTCCTAAATTGATGATGATTGCAATACTAGTTGTTCATGTAAAATCAAAATCACCTCTTTCTTGGTCTTTGCTTTCCCACCGTATATATATATCATTCTCAATTTCTAGATCTACCCTAAAAGAAACCCAAAGCAAAATCATTGAGAGAAAACACTTTTAACATCGATTATGCTTCTTTCCGCCTTATGTTATTTAGATGTGAAGACTAATCTAAAAGCAGTAAAAGTACGCTCAGCAATGACTCCTTCAATACACAGGAAAACGAGGAAGTTATAATATCGAAAATTATGATTTCAAAAAAAAAAGTAAGACCAAAATTTTTGGGAGTCTTGTCAGTTGACAACCACACGACCATCAGAGCAGTCTGAAGACACTGAGAACGACCATCTATTTTTACATACCATTAATCATGCTCTGGTCATGCGATGCTGATTTGTTGACCCGGTTTGCAGGTTGATCTGAACTTGGCCCATTCAAACCAGGCTTGATAGTACTCCCTCCTTATGAACAGGCATCATGATCGTCTTCCTTACCACGTTTATAAAACTGACTGAGTGCCTGTTCAATCGTGCATTAGAACAATATTTTGTTCAAAATTTTCAACCCAACGACCCTTTGCCAATTGAAATTGTATTGTATTTATGTATGGTACCATCTCAGATAAGAAGTTTGGTTAATATAGAGATCCATCCAGTGTCTCATGAACAGAGTGTAGACAACTATAAAAACAATATAAATAAAGGTTAAGAATAATAGTGCATACTGCGTGAAATATAAATCTTATTAAAATTTTACATGATGATTTTTCAGTACATCATAACATGAAATAAATACCAAGATATATGCAAAACGAAAATACAAAGAATGATTTTGATATGCATCAACCTACATATCAATCCAGTGAAAAAACAATGATTCCTCCACGCAAAGTGCAGAACGTCTATGTCGTTACACATTCCGAATCAGAGGGACTGGAGTCTCCCACACATCGAACACATTTTCCATACTATGAAGAGCGAAAAACTGATCGCCACCAATTGAGAAGTGGCAAATTGAACCACCATCGCAATGCAAAAGAACCTGCGATTCCTGAACCTTTATTGAATAATGACACATACCTAATACAACTTCTACGATTGTCATTTTTTGTATACTTGATGTGCAGATTTATAGAGAAGTTTCTCTTCTTAATTGTATGATAATTTTTGTCATATATTTACATCAAATGAATATCCATCAGGCATAACGAAGACTTTAAAGGAAAATCTTCATCGAGCTGTTGGTCTACGATGGAAGCCACAAAACAAAATGTTTTATGAAGAAGAGATTAGAGCCTTGGGCTTATAGATAACTTTTTTTTATTGTTCGAAGGTAATTTTAAGTGCATTGTATAAGAAAAATAATAACTTTTATAAATATAAATCTATGTATTCTTTGTTAAGACACTCGACTATCATTGACAGAAGTATTATCATTCGACTGAAAAGAGACACAAAAGAAAAATAGTTAAAAGTCAACTAACCGCTTTCTGATGTTTTTATAAAGATAAGGTAATGTTTACCAAAGCTCCCACCTGGTGATCTCGATCTATCTTTTCATTTTTAGAGGTTTGTCTATGCATGCATTGCATTGTATTGTGATTAATAAAAATGTTCAATTGCTTGTAAATCACCTTAGTTTTATCCTAGTAAATTAGGGTGCAAGCCCAAATATCCACTATTAAAATATTATTAGTTTATAATATTATATTATACTAAACTCAGTCTATATAAAAATGAAGTTTGTGATATGAATTTTTTTCATTCTATTTTGCCATATTTTTCATTTGGTTTGTCGGGGGTGCCAAATTTTTTTCGGCATATTCAAGAAGTTGTCCTCGCTCTTGCCATCGAGATTTATGGCGAAGTGAATCTAAGTTTCAAGGTCCATAAAGAGAAATTTTAAGGCATATGAATCATGAAAGAAATAAAGCACTTATTGCGATAATTCTCTGACTGCGTGGCAATGGACTGCACAGAATACTTCTCAATAGCCAGCTCAGACTTCATCCAAGCATTCTCCTCCTACGACTTTCGCCATATCTCTTCATAGCAGTGAGACATCTCCAACACATCCAGTTGTCGATTCCTCTCCTGATTTCAAAAGCGACGATACATTACAAATGATAATCCATAACGTTTGAAATCAATCAAGCAAGTGTGATGAGCCACACTCAGTGACGAAGCATCAGAACTCATAGCAGTCACATCCAGGGCACTTAAGATATGGGAAAACAGGTTGACCATAAAGGAACAAACCTCCCTGGAGATATCAACAGGCTTCCCTTGCTGCAATGTGTCAAACATCTTCGTCCACACCTCTTGGCCAGGAAAAGAAGATAAGCCATTATTCACTTTATCAGGGATTACCAACTGCTTTCCTTTTGCTTTAGCAAGGGCATCAAATTAACCACCCACCTGTTCGTCTTTTGTGATAGCTTGTCCAAGAATAATATTTTAAAGAGGAGGCATGGTGGTCGAAGAATCCCTGTCCAACGAAGCTTTATATGAAATCACTTGGACTAGCGACAAGAACATCGTCGCTTGTTGCTTCCTTCGTTGGCTCACCGATACAATCCCTCGTAGTGAACAAGTTTTTTCACCACTCTTCACTGTGGGATTGCGAAGCACCTGAAACATGTCAACCTCTTACAGAGATTCATCTCGGTGAGTTTTCTTCGCCAAAGGAGAAATATTACTGGTCCTCGACCCTCTAGCTTCATCCTTCGCAGACAAATTCACCCAGTTCAGGGAAATAACAAATGAAAGTATGGAACAATAAATAATAAAAGTGTCTTTTACGTACCTTTTTGGATGGATGTGTCTCTGAAGAAACTCATTTGGTGGGGTGGGGATTCAGAATTTTCCCTTCATCTTCGGTAGCCTGGCTATCCTAAAAGAACTAACGAATATAAACCAAAGAGGCAAGCAATAACGCACACCGTGAAGACAAAGAAAACATCAACAAGACTAAGGAAGAGAAAAATGAGTACATTAAGTACCTCTGGCCAGGCAAAATCAAGGAGAATATCAAAGTAAGTGAATGTGCTCATCGATGGGACCTGAGCGAAAAGTGCGACTATCTATCCAACCCCAGACCCATGGACCGTGGAGAATCAAAGGATATCTCAACCAGGCTTCATCACTGGAATGACGAAAGAGACTGTTCGTATTGTTGTCCTTTCGGTCAAGATATTTCCAAAGAAGTTTGCTCTCATCGAGAATATTCTTGTAATTGTATCTGACACCCCACTTCTCATTGGCCCTCCGAGTGGTGAGGTAAGCACCGTAGTTATACAAGAAAGATTCAGTGTTAAACGAAGCACTGTTCCTATCTAGCGAATAGCCAGGCATGGTGGTGCGACCTTGAGATCGTTCAGTTAATTTAAAGAGAAGGGGGATTGCATTCCCACACAGTTGAAAGGAGGCTCGCTGAGGACTCATCCGAGCCAGTACCTCATAAAATATAGGTTTTTTGGGTCATCTAAAGGAATATGAATACCGACTCTCAACTAACCTACACCCTAGATTCACTCCATTGATGGCCTTTTATCCAGCCTAAGTCAAGAAAAGTGGTACTGGAAGAAGAGGGGAGGTTCAGAAAGCTTAAAACCGCGCTGGTGATTTCTGCCAAGGAATTGCTGCTTGAAGATTTCTTGGGAGCCATGGAACTGAAACAAAAATATGAGAAGATAGAGAACTTCCATTAAACCACTAACTAGCAAGCGAAATCAAAGCATAAAATAGATGAAATAGCAGAATATAAGAGAAAGATTAAAAGCTTGTTTTCAAAGAAGAGAGATTACCTCGAGTCTGTTGGAAGTTTGGTAATATATGATGAGTTTCTAGTTTGAATAAGTTTCCTAGTTTAGGCTTAGGCTTAAGTTTAGAAGTAGTTTCCTTATATAATTAGTAGAGTTTTAGGAAATTGGCTTAAGGTTTGTGATGCCTATAAAAGGCACTGGTTATCACCTTTGTAAGATACACCAAATTATTATCAATGTAGTCTTTTATTAACTCCGTGTTTATTCTCTCCTCTTTCTTATCAGATATTAACATGGTATCAGAGCTAGGTTAGAGAGAGGAGAGAGAGCTAGAGAATTCATGTTTTTAGTTTTTCTTTTCATTACGTATTAAGTGTTAAAAGAGAGGAGTCATATTAAAAAAAAAATAGTTTCAGAAGAAGAAAGAAAAAAAAAATCTCTCTGTAAACAGCCATGGAGATTGAATCATCAACGACAACAACATCGATCCAGAAACCATCAATAACCAATCGTCTAAACGCATATACAATTGTTGGGTAGGCGGAACCTCTGAACCAACTAATTGGTTAAGTTTCGTAAAGACCCAACGTGAAGATTTTCGGTTTAAGGCGGAACCTCTGAACCAACTAATTGGTTAAGTTTCGTAAAGACCCAACGTGGAGATTTTCGGTTTAAGGCGGAACCTCTGAACCTACTAAGTGGTTAAGTTTCGTGCAAGGGAACCTCTGAACCTGTTAAATGGTTAAGTTTCGTGACCACTCAGCAAGCGAAGCCTCTGAATCTATGACGATCAAGCTTCATAAAAACTAGAAAAGTGGACAAGTATCCACCGTTACCAAGCAAGCTATAGAAGACAGACAAAGTCATCTACAGGCAAGATATTTGAATCAGTATTGTCCAAGTTGAGCATTGGAGATCCCACTACTCAACTTGAGGGGGAGTGTTGGAAGTTTGGTAATATATGATGAGTTTCCTAGTTTGAATAAGTTTCCTAGTTTAGGCTTAGGCTTAAGTTTAGAAGTAGTTTCCTTATATAATTAGTAGAGTTTTAGGAAATTGGCTTAAGGTTTGTGATGCCTATAAAAGGCACTGGTTATCACCTTTGTAAGATACACCAAATTATTATAGTTGTAAATCAAACTGGAGAAGATAAAGAAAATCAGTAAACATGAGTTGCAGAGAAACAGAGTTGAGGAAGACAAAGATTTGGAGTAGGAGAAATAATGTTTCATAAAGATCGAGAAGAATGTTTTTATATCAGGAAAAAGAAACCCAAGAGGCAGGTAACCAGTCATGAAATAGAGAAAGATGGAACGCATTAAAGACGTGGATGTGACAGGCTAAGAGCAAGGGATGTGGCGATGGTTATGAAATTGATTAGAAAATTCCCTTCCCATCCTAACCTCGTTCGGATGACAATGGAAGAGGTAAAATATGGGGAATAAAATAGCATCGCCACGTGAAGCATCTCAGAGCTAAGACGTACAACCATACTGGGTAAAGACCGAAACACCGAATATAAGCTTAAAAGTTACTTTTCCCTAAAAATGAGATATTTACCACACACCTAGGATGACGAAACGTGTAAAGGTACAACAAGATCGACCGCTGAGTTTAAATTGGGTAGATATACACTTAATGAAAATCAATAAGGTTAGATTAGCAGAGAACCCTGTTGACTAGCTATGTGGCAAAAGGGGATTTATCCGTCGACAGAGAGATAACGGCAACTTAGAGAAGATAACTCTTTGTGCTTCGCTAGCTTCATCCTCCAATGTTGGTGTGTCCCCAGCGAATGAAGATAACAACCATAGTTCATCCATTTCTCACTTCGGAAGCCTAGTGGGCGAAGTGAGTTATTATCCACTATTCATAGGAATTTCTATATAAAAGAAGAAAGGATGCTGAGAGAAGGGTTAGGATTTTTTAGGATAAAAAGGATTTTGGGAGTGTATTGTTCTTGTGAGTTTGAGCTTGTTTTACTTATAATCATCATTAATACTTAATGAATCACTCCCGTAGATGTAGGTTTTAACACTAAACCACGTAAAATTGCTTGTATCCTTGTTTTGATTGATTTACCATATTAAGTGCATAACGCCTTAGCTTCTACCAGTTGAATCAACAACTTGTATAACTTTGGATGTAGATGTAGGATTTTCTGAAGTTACAAGGGATTGCCAAAAAGCTAGCCAAAGAATGACGGTATTTGGATGGTAGTAATCTGCTGGTAATCTTGTTGGGAATTTTTATTGTATACAGACTTAGTGGTAAATAAACCAGTTAAAGTAAGAAGCCATACCAGTGTATCTTGCTGATTAAGAAAGAGTGGAATATATAGAATAGCTTTTACTTGAGCAGATCTAAACAGTTGTTGAATAATTAAAATATCCCAGCAGAAACTATCTTGATGGATTAGTTGAATACCATTTGATAGTATGAAGTATTAAGGGCAAAAGAAGTAACAATAGAGAATCTTCACCAGGTATCCAGTTTTGTCGCCAAATATTAATGTTCGGCCCATTGCCAACTTGCTACTTTGCAGACCAATGTACCATGTATAATAAGGCATACCATGTATAAAAGTAATGGAATACCAACCAAGGTATTTTTCACACAATCCCATCTGTTTCATCTTTATAATATTGGTTTTATATTTTTTTTAGATGGAGAGATATTTTTAATAAAAAAGATGGTTGACTTGTTAAGATGTATTACTTAGCCCGAAGCATTACTGAATTGAGATATGAGTTGTCGAAGATACTTGAGTTGAGAAATACAATGCCTTTTTTTGGAACCAATACTTGACATGTATTCTTTTCCCATGAATTTGATATATTGATAGCATTGATGATGGAGTAATTATAATGGATGTCGAAGTATATACATTTAAGCCAAATTTGTGTAAAAGAATTGAGAACAACCCTATGGTGGCTGTTAATGAAGCTCTACAGGGAAATGCCTTGTTTTTTATGCTGATATTGTTTGTAAATCATTTCTTCAATCTGATTTCTCGAAGGTTTGTAAATTCACTAGCTGGGGTTATCAATTTCTTCTCAAATCAACTTCCATTAATTTGAGATCAAAATTATCTTGTTAGAAATCGGCGAGAGATTTAACTTGAGACTCTAAGAAAAGGAGAAGTGAGAAATCTAATTGGTAGGTTTAGAAACCCACGATAATAAACCGTAAGTGCACAGTGTCTACAACGTATCTAACAGTAAATAGGATCGAACTTGCAAAGAGTTGTTTCAATGATGCTAAACATCTAAGTTCTACTTCTACTAATTTTAATAACAATGGGTGTTTATTGACGACAATATGAAAGTGACACTAAAGCAACAAGATTAAAATCCAATATAAATATGAATAGGTCTTTGAATCCACCACCTAAATGCATAGAAATTCCTGGTCTGAAAAACTAGTTTTGCTTTTAATCAAGGAGTTGTAGAGATAGTAGCCTCAAGCACCCTTGAAGATGTGATAAGTTACTCACAAATATGAAAAACTTAACCTCAGTTAATATGCCACTTGTCTTTCTAAGGCACAAGTAATCACAGATTGAACTAAAATCAATTCATATTGACTTGAATATTGACAAAAAAAAATTAATCTTACTACCTAGGATGCTTGATATACAAGGTGAAAGTAATTTGTCAAAATTCAGAAATTAAACAATTTTTTTCATTATAACCCCGTAGAGAAGAACAAGTAAGATCAAACAAGAAAAATTCTAATTATTAAAAGGGTTTCATCTTTGCCCTAGAGATTATTAGAACATAACAGAACTAAAATTAAAACCTAAACTACTTTAGCTTGTTGCACATGCAACTCCGGGCATAGCTTTTCAATATACATTTGCCTGCCCTATTTATACAAAAAGTTCTCCCAATTATCGATCCCTGTTTTCAATAAAGTATGATCAGAAAATTAGGGTTTAAACACAAATCACCACTTATAGGAAAATTTGACAACCTATTTCTTCAACGAAAATGCCAGCCTTCCCCTACTCATGTCACCCATGAAGTGTCATGGAAGTAGTGGTATGATGCCACACAAATGGGCCCCCCTGCTAACTTCAAGGGAAGGGATCAAGGGCCTCAAATATGACACCTATTGGGGAAAAAGGGTGGGCGAAAAGAATGAGGGAAATGTACCACAGTCGTTTCTTCAATTACTTGTTGCAGTTAAATCCTTGATACCTCAACGTCTTCTGAAATTGATTTAGACTTTTCATCTCTGCTCACTTTTCATATACATATCATAGATGGTAAAGCTAGTTGCAGCTCCAAAAGAGTAGCTAGAAAATACATGGACAATGAAAACAGATACATGAAGCTAGACTATGTATTTGAGTATGAAATTGGAAAGAAGAAATATTATTGGTCGGTGGTGGTTTGGTAGACAGTGGAAGGAGGTATAAGTTTTACAGAAGAGTGAAATAGGAAAATAAGATTGTCGGCTTGTAAAAGAAAATATAGTTGCTTCTGACTAGGGCTGTCAATCCCTATCCGAAATCCGATAGTCGGTTCCGAAATTCCGGAATCCTATAGGAATTTATCCGACATAACAGTTATCGGATGTCGGAAACGGAAAGTTAACGGATATTACTGTGTTATCATAACGGAACCGGATGAGACAGTTTCCGTTACGATAATATCGATACCGATAAGAAATAAAAGTAAAAGAGTAAACCCCCCTCCCCCTGCTATTTTTCCCCTTCTCTTTTGCGTACTCAATCACTTGCAGATACAGAAATAAGAAGAACTGAAGAAGTGAATTCGTTTCTCCTTCTCTTCTGCCTTCTCAATCTCATCTACAGCCTACATGTGAGTGTTTCTGTTGATTATATTTCTATTCAATCCATTCATCTGTTCAATCTAGTGATTTTGTGAAATTAGGATTTCTGTTCAATTCACGGTTTGTTTGATAACATGTGTGATTACAAAACTAGGGTTTTTGTTCAATCGATTTGTGCAATTAGGGTTTTCAGAAAT
>JAJJMC010031423.1:0-37474 GCA_023531435.1 Papaver californicum | reverse complement strand
CTAGGGTTTTTGTTCAATCGATTTGTGCAATTAGGGTTTTCAGAAATTGAATTTGAATTTGAATTTGATTGTGAAATTAGGGTTTCTGTTCAATTCAGGTTTTGTTGATAACATGTGTGATTAGAAAACTAGGGTATCTTTTTAAATCCAAATATGGTTCAATTTGAAACTTAATTTAGGGTTTTCAGAAATTGAGTTTTGAATTTGATTGTGAAATTAGGGTAATCAATAAATCAGTGATGTCACAAAGAGCATCAAATCAATTGGGTACCTCAACTTCATCAACTTCAGTTGCATCACATTCACAGTTACAAGAAGAAAATGTACCTCAAGGTTCAGAAAGTATCTTTGTCTCTGTGATTCGTCCCAGAGAAGAAGGAGAAGAAGAGGAAGATCCACTTATAGCTGAAGCAAAGAAAAAATTACGTACAACAAGGTCTGATGTATGAAATGAATTTGAAAGGATTATTATTACAAAAATTGGAGCAGATGGGAAGAAGGAGATTGAAGTTATAGGTATATGCAGTCATTGTAAGAAAAGAATTGAAGCAGCAAGTGCAAAAGGAACCAGTCGCTTAAGATCCTATCTTAATTCCTGCAACAGGAAGCCAGAGAATCATCATGGACAAAGAAAAATTACTTCTATCAAAACAGGCAACACACAAACTAAGTTAGCTAATTGGAAATATGATCTTGATGCTACTAGGTTACTTGTTGCTAAGATGATTACTAAGCATGATTATCCACTAAATATGGTTGGACATGCATATTTTAGAGCATTTGTTAGATCTTTGAATCCTTCTGCCAAGTGTTATAGTAGGAATACAACTAGGGATGACATTATGAAACTGTATGTTGAGTTCAAAGTTCAATTACAAGAACAACTTGATTCAATCACATCTAAATGTAGTTTAACAACTGATATGTGGACTTGTAAACATACAAGAAATGGATATTGTTGTGTAACATGTCATTTCATAGATGATGAATGGAAACTGAATAAGAAAACACTAACATACATTTTAGTCCCATCACCACATACATGAGAAATTCTTGCTGATTTTGTAAAAGCAGTAGCTTTAGTTTGGAAAATAGATAGTAAGTCGTTTGCTGTAGCTGCGGACAATGCTAAATCCAATGATGTTATGATAAGAAATCTGAAGAGATGGCTTTCTATCAAGAGTTGCTTAGTTCTTGAGGGTGATCTGTTCCAAATGAGGTGTAGCAATCATATATTGGATTTAGTTGTATTATGTGGGATGAAAGTAGCTTCTGGATTTATAGAAAGTATCAGAGAGTGTGTCAAATATGTCAAGTCTTCACAGGCTAGAAAAGAGAGGTTTGCAAATGCTTTAGCACAAGTTAAACTTCCTGCAAGGTCTGTAAGTTTAGATGTGGACACCAGATGGAATTCCACCTTTAAGATACTTAAAGAAGCAATTGATTTGAGACAAGGATTTGCCAGGTTAAATGATTTGGATTCTGATTTCAATATACTACCAAGTTCAGAGGAGTGGCAACAAGGAATACATATTTGTGAGTGTTTGGAAGTGTTTGATGTTATTTCAAGTAAATTTGCTGGGATTAACTATCCAATAACAAATATGTATTACAATGGGGTATATAAGATTAATAAGAGCATTAGGCAATGGGAATCTAGTCCTCACATGTATATCAGAGATATGGGATTGAATATAAGGGAGAAGTTTGATAGTTATTGGAAAGAATGTAACTTGTTGATGAGCATTGGAGTAGTTTTAGATCCAAGATACAAGGCTAGATGGATAGAGTTTGTTTATAAGAAGTTATATGGAGTGGATGGATATGTAACTCAGTATAACAAATTTCATACAACACTTAATGCTCTTTTCTCTTCATATGAATGTGATAGTAATTGTACAACCGCAAATTATTTTGAGCCTACATCTAGTGGTGGAACATTTTCAGCTGAAATTGATAATTCTAGAACAATTAGAAGTGACTATGAGTATGATAAGTTTATGATGGAAAACAGTGAGATTGAGGTTCAGAAGTCAGAGTTGGAGAAATACTTAGAAGAACCACTGCTTACTAAAGGCACACCCAAAGAAGAAGGTCTGTTTGATATATTGGCTTGGTGGAAAAATCATGCTCCTAAGTACCCAACTCTTGCAAATATTTCAAGAGATGTGTTGGTTGTTCCAGTGACAAGTGTAGCATCAAAATCCATGTTCAGTGCTGGTGGCAGGGTTCTTACAACACACAGATGCTCATTGTCTCCAGAAGTTGTTCAAGCATTTGTTTGCTTAGGTGATTGTTGCCAGATCTCAATCACAATGCTATTACTAGTAGTACAGGTTAATAACTTTCCTTTCTTTTCCTTTCCTTTCATATTTATTGCACTGCCAATTAACAACCCTCACATTTGAAATGCAGATGTACTTTGAAAGCTGCATTTCAGACTGTATCTCAATGAGTCAATGACAATGCTAGTACAAATTTCAGTTTCTTTGTGTTTTCTTTTGCTACAAGAACAATAGAACATGTAATTTATAAACTGTGATCATTTGTGTGTGTTTTCTATGTGTTTGAACTGAATTATGAACTGGAAATGCTTAAATGAACTGAAATTCGAACTGAAAAACAAGTTTATAAGATTTTTATCAGATTTCGGAAATATCGGAAAAATATCTGATATCCGATAAGCTTATCGTAACGAAATCGGAATTGATTTTTAAGATTCCGTTGGAACTTATCGGATATCAGATATCCGATAAGCCTTACGAAACGGAACCGGCTGAGCCAGTTTCCGTTTCGATAGGTTCCGTTGACAACCCTACTTCTGACCTTGGAAATAAGAATGATTAAGGGCATGTTTGGATGCTTATTGGCTTAAGGACACCCGTTTGCTTACAAAAACCGTGAGCGCATAATCATCTTGTATTTTGGCCCTTTAATTATATAATACAATCCACACCTCATTTTCCTTGCACTTTTTACCCACCTTCCGCATTTTCACTTTCCATGATATCTTTGGAACTCTAGTCTTCATCGCCTTCTCACTTTATGGACCTCCCCGTAATTATCAGTCTTACAAATACAAAACACACAAAATATTAACATTTACAACAAATAAGATTATTAATACCTCAAGATACAAAATGCATAATTTAACTTAAAATGGGACATTAAAGCATTTGGGATGTGATAAATGCATATGAAATGATCTAAATACATGCATTATTAAGCACATATCACTAATTAGGTTAGATTTTTATCAAGTATATAAAAACTAGAAAGTATGTGTGAAAGTAAGGGTGATTTGGTCTAACTCGGGTCAAAACATGTCCTAGTTGATGAATTAACTACGATTTTTCCACTGCCTTGATCACAAATATCCCTTCCGTGTAGGGTGTTTGGATACCAGAAGCATAAGTACTTCCACATTCAGCATCAGCTCCAGAAGGGTTTAATTCTGGCGAAGAAATTGGAACTATTTAGACAGGAGAGAATGGGCGGAAAACAATAGATGGTACCCTCTTGCATGAACTCTTTCTATCTTTTCCCAATGCTTCACCTTTCTCTAGAAGTAGAACTCCGAAGCAAAAATTGTTTCACAAGAAGTTAATAGAAGCAAAACTATTTTGTTTCACAAAAAATTATTTTTTTTATTTATAAAAGTTATTTTGAAATTGGGTAATCAAATAAAATTTTCGACTTTCAAAAATTGAAAAGTAAACTTCATTCCCAAACTAGATTCCCAACCTTGTAACTCTTTCCAATCTTTTAACTCATCCCCAAGCTCTGAAACAGATATACCTAGGGTTGTACATGGTCGGTTTCGGCTCAGTTTCCAGCCAAACCAAAACCGAAACCATTACTCTCGGTTTCTAAAAATCTTACCGTAACCGAACCATTAACCATCGGTTCTGTTTATTTCAGTGGGTTTCGGTTTTCTGAAACTGACAGTTCAAATCTTAAAAAAAAAAAACAGATCACAGTTCAAAGATTTTTAAACCTACCTGCAGACATTCATATTTCATAAACATTCTAAATTCATGAACATTCTGAAACACAATTCAAATAAATATTACATCTTCATTCAGTTTCACCAAAAACTTAAAAAAAACAAAAGTACTAATCATACTACTATACTAGACTAAATGTTTGATTCGTGTATCAACGAAAACATGGCCTATTGGAGTTGAGTTAGAATCTTCCATAGATAAATCAAAGAAACCTGCAAAAAAATAAATCATGCAAAATCGTTTTAGAAAACCCTAGTTTAAACTTAAATCATGTAACACAACTACAAGGGTAAGATCAAATGATTTAAATATATAACATACCTTATATAATAGTCGATTTTGTTTTTGTTTCGTCTAAAAAGGGTGTAGTGAATTTGAAGATTAAGGATTAGAGTTACAAGCTTAAGCTGAGAAGAAGAGAAAAAGAAGAAGGAGGAGAAGAAAATTAGGGATTAGTGTAGTATCATGATTTGATTTGTTAACAGATCAAATCATTGAGGTGGTTTGATTTGATTTAATTGATTTCTTCATAAGAGGAGTGAAGAAAAAAAATTAGTGGAAAGAAGAGAAGTCTTCTGGAGAAAGAAATGAGATGAAGTCGATATAATCTTAGGTTATTAGGGAAAAATGAAGGGTAGATTAGATCTTTGATTTCTATCAACGCTGGAAGATAACCGATTTTCCACTGGTAGTTCGGTTCGATTTTGAGCAAAAACCAAAACCAAATCCATTAGTGTCAGTTATTAATTATTTTTACCCAAACCCTTCCACTACTAATTAGTTCGGTTCGATTTTTAGTTAATCGATTTGGTTTGGTTCGATTTTCTCGATTACCCATTACCATGTACACCCTAGACATACCGAATACTGATCGGATTCCCAAAAGTTGGAAATACTGATCGGATTCCCAAAAGTTGGAGCACGACAGGTCTTCAAACATTTAAGTACTAAAATAAAACATATTTCCTCCCCTATAGAATTAGACAAATTAAAGCTCTAAATTCCAGAAAAGAGAGGGGAATTAAAAATCCCTCTTTTGTTCTTTCTTCTCTCTTTTGAATTTAATCCCTAAAAATTAAAAACATTGAATCCCGGTGTGCAGGAGATCACTAATCCATTCTTCGTTACACTCATCTTCTTCATATTTGGAGTGAGGGTTTTTATTTGAGAATTGGGGTTTTACAATATGAGTGCTGCTATTCGCGAATGGGAATCTGATCCTTTATTCTCTGCAGCAGAAGTTGTACAGGATTCCGCAGATCGGTGAGTTCTTTCTATCCAAACCTTGTTACTGAATTTAAAATTGTTTTGGTGGGTTTTGTAAATTTATCAGGCGGGTTGCAGCAGCAGCTAGGTTGAACTAACCTCATTGTAGAAAATTTGGTCCTATGATTTTTGATAATGGGAGTATTTTTATTTGATAAGGAAGAAGAAATGAACCTTATGAATGTACATAAAGTAGTGAAATTGCCTACAAACCAGAACACTTTCATATATACATGAATGCACTTATTAGATGTTTTGCGGATCTCTATTATCGAATGTACAGAAAAGTAGTGAAATTGTTTGCAACTGTATGATTAACACATGTCAAGAACACGTATAGTGAGTTGTAGTTGGCGTGCAGCCAAACTTTAGAGGCTAGAGAACTGTAACTGAAACTGAACCTATTGAGTACCAGTTCATTGATGATCCCCATGTATATGAGATTCCACTGCTTTTGTATCAAATGGGGATTATATTTCTGGGAAACAATATTGAGAATGTCAGTTGAACCATGAGTTTTCAGGATGGAGTCAATGTTTCGGATACTGCTGCATGAGCAAAGTCTTGATCATGGAGATGCTGCAGTCCTCAAACTCCTTAGTTCAATGGACTATCATAGGCGGGATGTTGTTACTGCATTAGAAACAACCAAATGGCAGGTAGTTTATGGCGTTAGGGATTTTCCTTTACACTTTGACTTTTTCTTTTTCTTTTTTCTTATTCTTTTGGCATCGTTTACTAGCTTGTTTCGGGTGTTTTCTTACTAGTTGGAGGATTTTGAACGGGCAGTCAATCTAGCAGAAGTATCAGATAGTTACCGTTCGAGGGAAGATGCCATTTCTAGACACAAGCAGTTTATCAGAGCCATTCAAGCACATATTTCTCAGGTGGAAAAAAGCTTAGGTGATCGTCGATCAGCAGGAGATGTTGGCAATAGCAAACAGTGGGGTAATTTAGATGAACAAGACAGGGATGGGTTAGCTTTGTTTCTTTCAGGAGGAAATACTAATGTCCACATTAAGCCCTATGACTCGGAAAACAGTAGTTTTATGAGAAGGTTCCTTGATTCAACCACAGGTTTTGATGACAACACTGATGAAATTATTGAGCTTAAGAGTGAAGAAAATGAAGACTCAAAAATGAATGGGGTTATGAATACAGCTCGTGGGTTTGACTCTGTAAAGGAAAATAATACAAGCAAGGTGGCTTCTAATTATCCTACACATAATGGTTATGAAGTGTCTGTTGCAATCCATGAGGATCTTGGGGATGAAGTTGTTGGGGGTGCAAATTGGGGTTTGGAGGGTTGCGATTCTAATGCTAAAAGCTTCTACTCCAGAAACAAGCAAAAAGGATCCCGCTGGCTTGATATTTTGGAGGTGTTCAATAAATATTGGTCCATATATGGGAGTAAGATGACTAGGAGTTTTACAAAAAGGAGGAAAGATGGAGAGTTGGAAGATGAATTCAACCAGAGGCCTTCATCCTCATATTCATCATATGTTGACATTTGCCAAGCTGAACAGGTAAATTTGCAAATTCCGTTTAGTGTGCAGCAACTAAAGTGCTTTTGCTAGTGTCTTCCAGACAATCTCTTAGTTAATAATTCATCATACAACAGCTCAATATGCCTAACATATCTGATGTCAGTTGTCATGGTGCTTGAAAAAACAAAAACAATTCAAGTAAAATCTACTGGGAGAGTGAAAATGATCAGTTTAACATGAAAAGCTGATAAAAACCAAACCTGTAGGGTGGGTGTTTGAGAAGAGTCTCCGAATGAGAGATGAGGATGCTGTGTTCGACCCATTGAATTCATGTTGTTAATTGAAGAGTGAATCTTTTTGTACCTATGTTGAAATTCTTCTTTACAGGGTCATGGATTATACTCAAACGTCATGACAAGTGCCATGAGGGCGTGTAGCTGGCTTGGGATTTCTAATGGGGGGTGTAAAAGGTTGCAGTATTTTATCGAAGTCAACCGACCTTCCATATGGTTAATTTCAGTAGTATTTGTCATACTGATCATCTTCGGTAAGGAGTTGGTACTTTCTATGAGTCTTTATCTTATCTCTAAATCTGAATTCTTTCCATTTTAAAGTTTGTTAGAGTTACTGAAGTATTTATTTATTTTGTTCAATTGATCGAGTTACGGAATTATTGCAATCAGATTTTTGCATAAGAAGTTTATATCGTCATCTGCTGTGTAATCTGTAAAGGTGGACTCTCGAAAACATATGTTAGTAGTGAATTCAGCATTGGAGTTTGGTCTACCTTTTTGTCGGTTACATTGGAAAATTTGAAGAGACCAAACTGGTTTAATTAACTCAAATAAGACACTTCCTTGAATTGATTTTCTCAATGATTAAATATAATTTGACAGGGACTTTTTTTGTATGCATCTTCATTCCAAACTCTGAACATCAGCAACAAGCTAAAAGGCAAACTATTCTGTTCTCCTTGCAGGTATCCTGGCATTCCGAATATTCTGAGATAATGGACAAGCGTGAGTTGCGAGTCAGATCGCGTGCAGATATCCTCCCAACCTCTGTGATGTTCCTCTATGCGGGTTGCTTCTCTCTGTGTTGGGATCAGAGTTTTATTGCGCATGGGAAACAACCGCATGTCTTAACTAATTTTGATGCACATGCATGGTGGATTTGTTTGGCACGTTCTAATTTGTTCATAAATATTTGATTGTCAATGATCGATTTGTGATCATAATTATTTTCTATGAACAAGAAAAGGGTCAAGATTACATGTCTTCTCTGAAACTGATGGACACACATCCCAGTCAGAGTATCATTCTTTTGCAATTGCCTGTCTATATTTAGGATCTGGTGGGGGCATAGTTTGTTTTGCCATGCTTCCACCCCATTTATTTTCCTCTCCTTATCTGATCCGTAAGCTGTGGTATCTGGATATGATCATTCCACACTGTTCATGTGCTATGAATATGTTATATTAAATCTCATGTACCACCATGTTTCAATTCTAAGTTATAAATGCCGTACTGAAACTGATCGAGGAAACTACGTTAAGTTAATCTATGTCAGTGAATCTCCTGCAAGATGGTATAATGTTGAATCTGTAAGTATTAAGTTAATTTTTTTATATCCTTTGGTTGCTTTTGGGGCACTGGTCAGTTGAATTTGAAGCCCAAGAAAGAAGCTAGCTATAAGTAAAATTTTGAATATAGAAGAAACCTAGTCGGAAGGACTTGAAATTACACTGAACTTATCAATCAAAATGTACACAACTTAGTATCGTCCACTGAAAATGCTACTGGTTTTGATTTAAGAAAATGTTACCACTCGGATGCATCTGCAGTAGAGTGAAATAGTTCAGTTCAAAATAATCAAGATCTTACAGAAAAACACCACTATGTAATATTACATTAGGCAGAGAAGATCTATTTTTGGTAACCTGGATGATGGCTTGAATCGCTTGATGAAATAAGCATCTTTTAGTTATTAGACTGTCTTTTAGTTTGAGCTTTTGCTTTAGAAAACCATGGCCCAGAATCAAAATGCTATTGTGATGTATTTCAGATCCTATGTTGTACACTCATCAGTTTAGTTCTTGTTATGGATTTGTTAGCCTCAATATGTAAGGAGTGCATTGATGCCTTCGATTGATATTTATTTATTTATTATTTTTCTTTCAGCAAACGGAAAAACTTCATTAGATAATGTGACTAGCACTCCTCAACCAGCAGGCTAGACATCAAAACATTGTTATTTTTAGTCGAAAGGGCTAAGCGCGGGATCCCAAATAGCAAATTCTAGTAAATATTAAAAAGTATTTGAAAATGCAAAATATAAGAAATAAAAAGCTTGATGTTTTTCCACCGATCTAGCATCAGTTGCATTTTTAAAATTTATCATCTGAAGCTTCAGATGAAGCCTTGAGCACGCTTTACAAAATCACATGATATAACTTGAGATCTAAATAATCTAATGCCTTTTTCAAAACTGCCCATATGCCATTAAGTTCTCCTTCCGGAGACTTTTAATTGTAACTGTATCATTCACCCAATAGAGCCTTCGAGTTTCAACATTAAGAGCTTGCCCCCTAAGGCACCAAATTCATCCAGAAGCTGGGTTCAGAAAAACTTCACTTATGTTGTGTATTGTGCAAAAACAATAATAAAAGAAACAACAATCGAGGTTGCCAGGAGGTGGCCTGAGTGAGTGAACAGGTTTAGTATTTCCGTGGAATACAGAATTCTCATTGCAGGAACTCTTATGAATTGCCAATAAAACGAATTTCAATTACCTGTGCTCCAGGACTGAACTCCAACTGCCCCAATTAAACTGAACTTCAGTTGCCTCTTTGCTCCAGGCCTGAACTCCAGGTGCCCCAACTAAAACAATTCCAAACACAAAAATATATAACCATACTGAGAATTTCAGTAAAACTCCAGAATTCCCCATTTACTCCAACCAATTCACTCTCTCTGGATTGCTTGCTGGGAAATTTCAGCTCTAGAAAATAAAAAATTTGATATGAATCCGCAAAATTGAAGATTGTAGGATACATACTTATATATTGGACAATACTCTTTAGGTTGGTAACTTTTGACGTACAGGAAACTTAAAGTTACATAGGTTTCTCTCTCTCCCCCTCACTCTCTCCATGCTTCAAGCTTCAGAGATCAACATTTGGGGCTTAAAAATGAAGTTGAGGGTACTGGCTAAGCGCACCCCAGCTTGTGCTGGACTTTTCTCCACAATAGGCAACCTTGACAGGTAGTAAAAGCCTACAAAGCAGTACCCATGGATAGTAACAAGTTAAAGATAAGAGGTAGAAAATATATCATTGCAAAAAATTGAGTTACGTCCCAACAAAAAGAAAAGATGTTTCACCAGTGAATCACGATTTGTACATGTTAAGCATTCAAACAAGTGGGTTAGATTTACAGAGCACTAGATTATTATAATTAGTGCCCATTAGCATACTCAATTTAAACTGCTTAATCTAACATGAGATGACCAGAAACACATCGCTCCTTCATACCTGACAAAGTGCTTCCTGGTGTGGCACCCTTGCACGCATATTTGCAAGCCAATTTAATACTTTCAGAAGCAAACCTGCAACATCAACAAGTTACATTACTTCTGATTCATGTTTTGGGTCTTCAAAAGCACAAGTATTTAAAAAAAAGATAGCACTGATAAAACACAAACAAATACAAACACCCCTATCTTAGACATTCGTTTTTCTAGTATTTACTTATAGCTATCTATACTTTAAAAACTATGATCTGTCAGTATATCACCTTCTCAAAGTTTTCAACAACTGATACCACTTCAACCAATGAAAAGAAGATAAGAAATATGGGTCTGGACAAACAGTATTTGCTGAAGCACAATTTTCCCATGAGGAGATGTCTGCTGACCATCCATCCTGTTATGAGAAGTAAAGAGAAAAACTGAGCGCAAGAGAAGTGCATATGTACACTTTCCCTCTAAAAAACTAGGTAAGCAAGCAAGGATATGAATAGATTCAAAAGCTTAGCTCAAGCATCAGAAGCACAACTATTGATCTTGAAGCTTCCAATGAAACAGACTGATTTCTTAATATCTCGAAATACAAGGACAGCTCAGGTTGTTCGCACCATCAGGTTTCAAATAAGGGAGGAACCCCAGGTAACTTACAACACAATACATTATGCATTTTTGATGAGGGTTTTACTCAAAATTATTGCCCAATGTTTCTTCTAACATGGTGAGAAACCCGTGATTTAGAGCCTACTCGAAATTACATTAAGGCAGATGTGCAATCTATGCTTAACTGAAATTTAAAATTGGTAATACAAAATGCATGTGATGACACGTAATAGAGCACTATAATTCTGTAAATGAGAATATAATACCTCATTTAATGCGACCCCTCCCACCGCCTCGCCGATATGGCCTTCTTCCACGTGCTGCTCCCCGATTATTAAACCTATTCTGAGCTGAAAAACTGCCTTGTATTGCAGGTGACCGCACTCCATTATTCTGTTCATTTAATGGTCTTTGTTCTTGAGACCGAGCGTCTTGCTCTCCAACATTTATATGTGTTTCATTGAGAGACCCCTGGGATGGAACTCCTTGCTCTCCAGGGTTCATGTGTGGGCGTGGTGGGTAACCCTGAAAACCCGTCAGAATAGGTCCCTGGTTGAACCCAGGTTGGCCCATGAACACAGGCATTGCTGGTGGCATCCCTTGAGGGATATTTGATGGCCCATATGACACTGGTATTGGCCCTAATATAGGTTGTTGACTAGGATTGAAATGCTGTGGCATTGGGGGGCCACTTGAGAATCCTGTAAACATTTGTGGATGATAGAAAGGCTGAGGTTGTAGACACGGGACATACGTCATTGCATTCATGGGGAATCCATTGGAGAAACTGACATTCTGCTGATATGGCTGCCCATTTGGCCAAACCATGTTGGAAGGTAGTGGATGCTGTTGTTGTGTGACACCCATGTTGGAAGGCAGTGGATGCTGCTGTGGTGCAGGACCCATGTTGAAAGGCGTTGGATGCTGTTGTGATGGAGGACCCACGTTGGGACGCAGTGGATGCTGCTGTGGAGCAGAACCACTGTGAGCCTGTGGGACCTGTGAGGTAGATGAGCCAAAGGGAGGCCTAAAATCTTTTGCCATTCCTGTTCCAAAAGGGGATGGAAAACTATCGGAACCACCATGGATCTGGTGAGGAGGAACACTTGAAGGTGGGAATGAAGTTTGATTGTTGTTCATATTTCTAGGCTTCTGCTGAAACTTCTTCTTATCAACAAAGTCCCGCTTACCATGCTTCTTATCATCTGATGGACCCCTCTTAGCCATTCTTTGCATTCTCTTGTACTCGGCTTCCTTTTCATCATCCGAAAATTCAGCCTCATCAGTCAATTCCTCATCATTCTCACCAGACGCATCATACCCCTTCTTGTAAATATTTTTGTCATTGAGGACATGATCAGCAAATTCCACAACAAAAGAGATAAGGGTACCTTCAGAAATTCCAGCAGGGACTTCCTCTTTTGAATTGTATCTAACAACGTAGTACGGGTTCTTAACAGGCCCAAATATTTCATCCACCAAGCCAAGAACTGATCTGTTTTCTGTTATCCAAAGGATAGAGCCTTCATTAAGAGGATTGTGCTTCTCTACCCCTTGTACAATAACTTTAGCATCCATAATCTGAAAGTTTACAAGCAAAAACATCAGCATCCTAGAAACAAAAACTTAAGGTAAGTTCAGTGTTCTCATATAAATAGGATCTAACTTCTGTTCAAAAGTAATACCGGTCACGTGCTGACCAACTAGGATACTTCACCCAAGATGATTTCTAGTTAAGCGAATATTTCAAAACAGTAAGCAGTGACATAAATCATCTAGTTGAAAGATTTAGAAGGATATAGTAGAATGGAATGCATGTAGTACAGTTATACAAACTTACAGTCAATACAGCTCCCACAGGTAATGTCTGGTGATGTGGTTCTAAGGTGACATCCACTTTCGGAACTGGAGGAAGATCCTGTAATACCAGAATGTGGTTAGGAGCTAGCAATATAAATTTGACCAGTCACACCTAACTGCAGATGCAGCACATTGCAACGGAACTAATAGAATAACATAATTAGAGAACATAATAAGATTGTAAAGCCTTCATGCAGTATATCACTTCAATTAGCAATCTATACCTTGTTTAAGGTTAACAAAGTAGAGAATAAAAACCAAGAAAGATACAAAAATATACCTGAACCTCATTCTTGGACTTAATAGGTCCTTTCACTGAGAACCCTTCCTCGTCCCCATCACTTTCCCCAATCAATTCCTCCAAATCCTTAATTTCACCTTCTTCCACATCACCCATCGTCTCTTCCTCCTCCTCATCTTCCTCTTCATCACTTGACTCATCCTCAGACTCATCATCTTCGTCGTCATCATCATCCTCATCCTCAGACTCAGACTCTCTACTGTCATCACCATCTTTGCTATCTTTTACTATCTCACTACTCTCTTTATCAACTTCATCGTCATTATTAAGTGATTTTGTAGGATCATCACCCAAAGAAACATCATTCCCTCCTCCTCCTCCTTCACTCACCGTCAAATTCTTTTCATGCAAACAATCCCCACTTGCAGATGTAACAACAGCCTCACTGTTTACATCGGCAATATCAGAACTCTCAGAGGTTGCAACTAGACTAACTTTCTCCAAAGCTTTCTCAATAGAAGAATCAACACCAATTGATACTTTACAAGTTTCTTGAACTAAAGGCATCTCCATAGAACCTAAAATCTCAGTTTGCTCAGTTATTACTTCAAAGGGCTTCCCGCCATTAGCAGTTTCGTTATTATTAAGCGAAACTTCAGTAATGTTGGAATCAATTTCTTTAAGCCACTCATCTATCAAATCAAAATCAGGGATAGAAGAGTTAACTAGTGGTAAATCAGGGTCGGGAAGAAGTTCTTCTTCTTGTATGATGTTCTTGGAAGGTTTTAGGTTGTTACTGGCGTCAGAAAATCCAACCATTTCCTGATAATAAGAAAATTATGGTTTCAAGAAACGATGCATACCAGGATTATGAAGATCACGCCATAAAAAGAAACATAAAATCAGGATATAAAAATACAGCATACAAAATCATTAAATCGAACTAATATAATCTACAGATCTAAGATTACTTATAACACAAAACTGAATTCAATCACATCGACAGAAGAAGACAAAATACAATCACTCGGATTATCAAAACATAAAATCGATCTACTGTTTACAATATTCACTAAACATGGTACGAATAATCTTAAAAACCTTAATCAAATCATACAAAACCATCACAGAATTCCTAAACATGATGTTATACAATCTCTTTCACTGTTATCATACAAAACAATCAGAAAATTACTAAACATGATCTTCATATTCAACCATACAAACAACATGATGATAATGGAAGGAGTAAGGATATAATCCCTAACCTGAATCGGCGATTAAGATAAGCTCCGCAGCAGAGAGCTAGCTTTTTCAGACAATTAGAGAGTGAAAAACCCTGCAAACCCTGTAATGAAATTAGGGTGTTCTTTTTATGCCGTGAGATGTATTTACGAAATTTTCACCGTTGATTTGATAGATTATATATTTTGGCACCCAACTTCTCAATTCTCAATATCCCGCCCGTCATTAAGACAAAAAACGCTGTGGTACCCCACCATCTAACGCCCTACGTTGTCTTGGGGCATCCAAAATGACCAGTGACGCCAGGATCATGTACTGCCGGCACTTGGCAATTCTAGTCGGTTATAGGGAGGATCCTCCGCCGAATTACCAGAACTAATACTAATTCTCTAGAGGCATCTACACTGCTCTGATTCTCTATCACTCTCTTCATTCTCCCTCTCGGACTCTCCGCATATCTTAGATTGAAAGAAGAAGAAGAAGAAAACAGTACGATCTCTCTCCCTATCTGTCAATCTCCTGCAGCTCTCTTGTATGTCATAGTTTTCTTAAACCCTAAACCCAACTTTAGTGAGAGTAATGTGAATTCGTTGTTCTTCTTATTATTATTTGCAGAATTTGTCATGATTCTTCTCTCCACTGCAAACTAAATATATAATGGATGGAGCATTTTTATTTTTGTATAAGGAGTCTAGCATAACTGCACTAGCTAGTTGTGATCGACAAGTTTAATATAGCCTTTTACAAATAGTAGTGTTTGGTTTGGAGCTGTGTGTGAGCCTAGCTTGTCAATTGTGTTATGATATTGCCCACCAGAAAGAGTCTGTAAACAGAGTTCGTGTTTCGTTTCAAGTTGTCTTCTATTTCTTTTGGAAGATCATCTACTTGTTTGTTGTTTAGAGTTGCAGTATTTGGTAAACTTGATTTCACCCCACCATAGTTACTTGCCACTAGGCTAGATTTCATCTTGGGATCATGTTTTTTTTTGTTTGAGTATGCGCTTGATAATATAAACACGATTGTCAACATAAAGAAGTTGATTTGATAAACAAACACTTGGCTAAAAAATGGAGCCTCGAGCAAGGAACAGAAAACATATTATCTGCCTCCAGCATAACTTGTGCCTTTTTATTATCCAGGGAAATGGATGGCTTGATTCCATTTCTTAGTCAGGTAGAACTTTGCATACATGATTGAAGTATTGGGTGTTGGACGTTAACTACGGTTTCGAGTATCTAAGTTATAAGTCATAGTCCAAGAACGGTGTCTTGTCCGACAATATTCCAGATTTAGGGTCTTGTAAATACATTATTTGACTTGTGGTGGTTTATTTTCTCATGAAATTAGTTATCAATTAAGTGAGCGATCTTACTTTGCGTCAGGCGTAAGCATGTCGACTATGAAACTTCCTTCTTCCTGCATCACGAGAACTGGAGCACAGAGCAAAAGTGCCAATACCCAGTTATCTAGAAAACCGTCTTCTCTCGGTTCAATAAAGAACATCTCAAAATCATTTGGTTTTAAAGCTTCCTCCTCCTTCAAGGTATCTGCAATGACAGCATACAAAGTGAAGCTAATTGGACCTGATGGAGCAGAGAATGAATTTGAAGCTCCTGATGACGCCTACATCCTCGACTCAGCTGAGAGTGCAGGAGTGGATTTACCCTTCTCATGCAGGGCTGGAGCATGCTCTACCTGTGCCGGCCAGATGACATCAGGTTCAGTAGACCAATCCGATGGATGCTTCCTAGATGAGAGCCAGTTGGAAAAGGGGTATGTTCTCACATGTGTCTCTTATCCAAAATCAGACTGCGTTATTCACACTCACAAGGAATCTGAGCTCCATTAACCGAGATGATGGCTCGATGAAAATAAGCATCTCTTAGTTAGCGCTCGCTCTTGCTATAGAAAATCATGGTCCAAAATCAAAATGGCATTGTGATGTATTTCAGATATTTTGTAGTACAATTATCAGTTTAGTTCTTGTTACTGAGTTGTTAGCCTCAATATGAAAGAATAATTTTCATCATCTAAACTTGAACCCTGTTAGAGCTAATGCAGGCTGTGCATTAGCCTCTATTGTCAGATTTTAAACTACTGTGCAGGTGCAAGGCAGACTGTGCAGGTGCAGGGTTTTGTTTTATTTTTCACATGTGTGCACATGTGTATGTTCTTTGTATTTTTTGTTATGTTTGTAAGGGTGCACAGGATTAGTGCTTTTGGTGTAGGTTTAACACCCTTTATATAGCCATGTAACAGATTCTTTCCTTTCTAGTCCACTCTTCTCCTTCTGATCTTGAAAATCTTTCATGGTATCAGAGCAATTTCTCAAACGAGTTAATTCTTGATCCAAGTTTTCTTTTCAATTCTGTCAAATCTTAAGAACAAATTCTATTACTGCTATCAAAACTATTAAATCTTCAATATCACTACAATCTGTATTACAACAACAATGGAGAATGCAAATACTTCTGATACTGCTACAAATCAATTTCAACAACAACAAATTCAATTACCTTTTCAAAATATCTGTAACTTTGTTTCACTCAAGTTAGATTCAACCAATTACTTGTTGTGGAAACATCAATTTGAATCAATACTAATGAGTACAAACTTAATGAGATTTGTTGATGGATCTTACACAAAACCTTCTTCAACAATACTTGTCAATATCAACTACAACCAAATCCTGAATGTGTTTTTTGGTTAGCTATGGACAGATTTGTCATGTCCTGTCTCAATGCAACTTTTACTCAATCTATTTCTTCTGGAGTTCTTGGTTTGTCCACTGCTAAGGAATACTGGGATTATCTCAGATCTGAATTTAATTTGCAATTCTTTGCAAGAAAATCTATGTTAAGAGGACAGATAAAGACTATCAAACAAGGCAATCTTCCAGTTCTTGAATACTTGTGTCAGATTAAAGAAATTACAGACAATCTTGCTGCCATTAATGAAAAGGTAACAGATGAAGATATAGTCATGTATGCTTTGAATGGGCTAAATAGGAGCTATGATCAATTTGTGGTATCATCACATAAAAGAGAGACACAATATACTTTTGGTGAGCTGAGATCAAGATTGGTACATCATGAACAGTGGCTAAAGTCTCAAGAACAAGAATCCACTTCTTTGTTTGATTCTACAACAAACACAGCATATTACTCCAAGAAAACTCAATATTATCAAAATAATCAACATCAAAATTCAAGAAACTCATGTAATATGAATTCAAGAAATATTCAGAACAGGACAACAACTGACTTTACTGAAGTTGAATGTCAAATCTGTAAAAGATTGGGACATACAGCTAATAGATGTCATTAGCGTTATACACCACCAACAACAAATACAAAAGCAAGTACAACAAGTTTTAAAGGAAAACAGAATCAAGCCTTTTATACTTGTTCTGGTGAAGAACAAATTCAAAGGAAAACAACACAAGAAACAACTTGGATTCCAGATTTTGGAGCTACAACACATATAACAAGTAATGCATCTCTTTTACATGATTGCAAGCCTTACACTGGTGCAAATAAAGTAATGATAGGAAATGGAAAATTCTTGCAAATATCAACTATTGGAGAAGCAGTTTTAACTCTGGAGAATTCAGAATTCATTCTAAAGAATGTTCTTTTGGTACCATTGTTGACACAAAATCTGATATGTGTCTCACAATTCTGTGAGGATAATAAAGTCTCATTCAACATGTTTTCCTGGGGATACAACATTAAAGACTTAACAACAGATGAAGTAGTTGCAGAAGGAACAATATGCAATAAGCTATACCCAATTCAAGCTACACCAACACCAATAAAAGCATTCACTACAATTCTTGCAACTCCATCATTGTGGCATAAAAGGTTAGGCCATCCCTCCACTTTAATTCTAAAGAAATTGTCAGGGATATCCTCAATTCAATTAACAGATACAAATTTATCAGAATTTTATCATGAGTGTCAGTTAGTAAAGCATACAAAATTGCCATTTAGTTCTTCTGCAAGAATTTCTGAAAAACCTCTTCAACTTGTTCATTGTGATATCTGGGGACCATCACCAGTTCCATCTCTAGAGGGTTTTAGGTACTTCATTCTTTTTGTTGATGATTTTAGTAGATATCACTGGATATATCCAATGACTACAAGGGATGAAGCTATTACTTGTTTTAAACACTTCAAGCAACATAATGAGAAACTACTTGCAACTCCAATTGTGAGTTTTCAGTGTAATGGAGCATATGAATTAGTCAAAGGTGTTTTTAGAGGATTTCTTGAGCAATGTGGTATAACTTTGAGGATATCATGTCCCAAAACACCTCAACAAAATGGAATTGCTGAAAGGAAAATAAGACATATCACTGAGGTTGGAAACACACTTTCTTTTCAAGCAGCAGTGCCAAAATCATTTTGGTATGACAATTATCTTACTTCAACTTTCATCATCAACAGACTTCCATCTAAGGTCTTAGCATATAAAATTCCATTTGTGCTACTATATAATGAAGTACCAGATTTTAGCCTTTTCAAGATTTTTGGTTGCAGCTGCTATCCAAATGTGTCTTCTTTCAGAAAAGACAAATTATCACCAAAATCTATCAAGTGCACATTCTTAGGTTACAGTTCTTTGTATAGAGGATACAAATGCTATGATAATGTTTCCAGGAAAGTATTTGTATCAAGACATGTAACTTTCAATGAAGAATGTTTCCCTTTTGTTGATGCTACATCAAAGATGTTAAATACACAAAAACAAAACATATCTCCAGAGATTACTCCTGACTCACTAATGATCACAGTTCCACTATCTGACATACAAGTTCTAGTAACTGAAGCTCAACAACCAGATGCAGTTGAAAATGGGATAGAACAGGTTGAAGTATTAGCACCACAGATTACAAGAATGAATACAAGGTCAAGAAATGGAATATTCAAACAGAAAGCTTTACCATCTGATTTTGTTGCTCATTATTCAACAAATTACAAAATAAGTAAAGGCATTCTTATCTGTGCTACAAACACCTATGGAACCAAAGACATATAAGCAAGCCAGTAAAGATCCAGCTTGGGTATTATCTATGGATAAGGAATACAAAGTCTTGATGGAGAACAGAACTTGGGTTCTGAAACCTTATGTAGCAGGCATGAATGTACTTGGGTGTAGATGGGTTTACAAAATTAAATTGAAATCTGATGGAACAATTGAGAGATATAAATCAAGACTAGTTGCTAAAGGGTTTTTGCAACAAGATGGCATTGATTATACAGAGACTTTTAGTCATGTGGTTAAGCCAACAACTATAAGAATTGTGCTAACTATAGCCTTAACATACAATTGGATTTTGCAACAATTAGATGTCACAAAGGCATTTCTACATGGCTATCTGGATGAGGATGTCTACATGGAACAACCTCAAGGATATGTGTCAACTACTCTGCCAACACACATTTGCCATCTACAGAAGTCCTTATATGGACTCAAACAAACACCAAGGGCTTGGTTCACAAGATTTAGCAATTTTCTTCTAGATAAAGGTTTTGTCATGTCTAACTGTGATCATTCTCTATTTATCTACAAATCTACCACAGAAATAATGTTTTTGTTGCTATACATAGATGATATAATTCTCACAGGCTCATCAACAAACTCAGTTCAGGAAGTAATAACTGAGTTAAGTGCAGAATTTAGTATGAAAGATTTGGGACCACTTTCATATTTCTTGGGAATAGAATGCAACAGAACAAAAGAATCAAGAAAATTACTTCTGACACAACAAAAGTACACTGTTGAATTGCTAGAAAAAACAGAAATGTTAGATTGCAAATCTTGTGCAACTCCAGTAGCATCTGGTCCAAGACTATCTATGTATGGAGGAACAATTCTGGAAAGTGCAACTTATTACAGGAGTTTAGTTGGGGGGTTGCAGTATCTAACCATGACAAGGCCAGATATCAATTATGCAGTAAACTATGTCTCTCAGTTTACGCATACTCCTTCTGATATACATTTGCAACTAGTCAAAAGGATAATGAGATATTTGAAGGGCACAATTGGCTCAGGAGTTCAAATAGTTTCTGGTGATATTGAAAGAATTAGTGCATATACTGACTCTGATTGGGCAGGGTGTCCTGATACTAGAAGATCAACTAGTGGATATGCTGTGTTTCTAGGAAACTCACTGATTTCTTGGTCTTCCAAGAAACAACCAACTATTTCTCGAAGTTCTGCAGAGGCAGAGTATAAGGCATTGGCTGTGGCATCTTCAGAACTAATGTGGACTTTATACTTACTAAGGGAGCTACATCAACCAGTTACTCAAGCAATGATTCTCTACTTTGATAATCAAAGTGACACAAGCTTAGCCTACAACCCAGTTTTTCATGCTAGAACAAAGCATATAGAGGTTGACTATCATTTTGTAAGAGAACTGATTGCTCAGGAACTCTTGAAGATTGCTTATGTTCCAACAGCTCAACAACTTGCAGATGTTTTCACTAAAGGACTGTCAACTAATGTTTTTACAAGTTTGTTGTCCAAGCTCATGTGTTTTCGATAAGTAGTCATGCTTAGATTCGTTGTGTAGGTTTTCATGTTTAAAGACAGGGATCAGAGGTTGTCAACTAAATTCATGGGTGTACAATGGGAGTGCCTTATAGTCTCCGATAGATTTTTTTTCTCTAAGCAAATGAAACACTAGGACTCCTCAACCAGCAGGATAGACAGCCATACCAGTGGGCTTGTCCAAAACGTTGAAACTTTGTCTTTATTAGTTTTAGCCGAAAGGGCTTAGGGAGTCGGGGTCCAGAATTTGCGTCGGGGTCCTAAATTGCAAGTTCGATGAAATATTGAAATTGCAAAATACAAGAAATAAAAACCTCAATGATCTAGCAGTATCAGTTGCATTGTTAGATCCATCCCCTGAAGCTTTAGGATTGTGAACACAAAAACCATACGGAGGATCTAGTGGTCACAATCAATGAACGCAAGTTATAAACAAGATAAACATGATGCAATGCGCCGAATGTAAATGTGTAAATAAATAGACACATAATAATACATGGTCCGGATATGTCTACTATATGGGGGTATTGTGTTGGTTTTTACTGTAATTATAAAAGTTTTATAATGAGTTTAGAAAGTCGAAGGACTTTGGTGAAAGGAGAAAAACAGTTTATAAAGTGTTATTGTTCTATCTCCTTCTATAAAGGATTACCAGTTTACTGAGGGACCAAAATTCATATTAGACAAAATATCCCACGTTTATCTGGCGTTACTTAGCCTCTAATCGTACGAGTACCGAATTTTGTAGACATTGCTGCTACAGGTATAGGTGCCAACGTAGGTAGAAATTTTGTAGGTTCGGAAGTTCACTAGTTTCAAACTTGGTCATCTCTCTAATCAGGATAAGGTTTTCTGAGTGCAAGACTGTGTAATGTCAGTGTCATCTATCCACAACGTAACTTTGCTGAATCATACCCGATCCATATTTGACACACTTTACATTAGGTGACGCAATTCACGAGGTCATGACTCAATACGAATAAAGTTGTGTTCATCTACCATGAAAGAACCAAAGAAAGGAGAAAGTTGCCTTTCTTCCTCAAATAGCCATGCACACAGAGATCGATCTTTTAAAACCTTTGGAAAAACATGAAAGAAAAAAAATAGAAATCTGATTTGGAATAAAGATGGCATACATTTTAGAGAAAGCACTGCACTTTATTCGTCGTATAAAAGTTGGTTCCAGTTTTCTATTATTTTTTCGTCTGAAATTCATATTCATAATTAGCAATAAAGCCAAGATAAGCTTATCCATAACCCTAGTGCTGTTGGTTGGCTCTTAATTTGTTTAGTTTGCTTGGCTTTGTTTTTGATTGGATTGTTTTCTGTTCTTTTTCTGTTTCAAGATTTTTGAAAAGCAGCCATGCAGAGCTGTAATGTGAGAATAAAGGGAACCTGAGCTAAGGTCCTAATTGATCATCTTTAATAGAGTTTTATATTGATTGGCTGCTCGTGTAAAGCCAAAGCCGAGCTGGACCTCCAATAAAAGTGGTACGTTGTTGGACTGGACAGCCCGTTGGGTTGAATACATAACCTGATATTTTGGTCTCATCTTTTAATTTAATTTTTCAAATTATTTAACAAAAACGAAATTTTTAACACGTATGATTGTGAGACCTGAGACCATCTGTTAAGAATTATTCTTTGCTCACAAAAGGTTAGTCCGAAATCTTTTTCATCACACGATACAGTGGAGATTAATGTTATGGTTTAAGAATAGGAGACTAGGGGGTTAATGGAAATTGTTGGCATTGTACTGCTTCAACAACAACATTTCTTGTTATAAGGCGAAAATGGTCCATAAGAACTGATGCCAATAGTTAAAGTGTCCCAGGACACGGCACTCAACTTGGTGCCGAGTCCGCCGACAGTAAAGAAACAGAACTGCTGGTATTCAAATTCTAATTTCCTAACATCAAAAGACATTTATTGTTTTTGCAAGGGGGTTTACCCCTCCACCCCACCACTGATCCGATGGATGGATCGTGTTGATAACTGGGCACATTAAAGCGTCGTGTTGGCTGTGCATTTTCCTTAAGGGGCTGTTGCCATCATTTCCTCTTTCCTGCCGTACAAACAAAGAAAAATTTAAAGTCTGAGATGTAGGACTTGTCATGGTTAGACCCGACCAAATGAGATAATCACACTCACACATTAACACTTCCCTTGCGTGCATCTGATTACTCTTGATCTGAATTTGATTGGGTATTTGATCTGGCCTAAGTTTAACGTCAGATCATTGTATTTTTATTTTCTTGATATTGGACTCAATTTATATATTTAATTTGGATGTATTTGAATCAGACAAAATTTTATACTTTGCATAAAAACTTTTAATAACCATATTATTTAGTAGTTTTAAGTCATTAGATTTAAATGAATCAGTTGAATTATAAAAAATTTAACTAATATGATGTAAGCTTTTGAGGATTAGCTAATCTATGTGAACTCTCAAAAAAAATGGATGATGTAGGCGGATACATAGATCTCAACTGTTTTTGTACAACCGCTCTATCCAAATCGCACCTTATTTTGTCAGCATGGTCAGACTTTTGGTGTCTAATTTACACGTCTAGCTTCACTGCATTTAAATTTATAACCGTTTATTAAACAAAACTGAATTTGTAAAAAAAAAGAAAGAGAAAAAAGCTTTTGATTCTGTTTGAGTTACATTCACTACATATGAATGAACAAGTTTTTAATTACCAAACTAAAAGATGGTTCTTAATTAGCAAAATCAACTTTGAAACTTGTCGTGCTTAACTGGAGAAAGTGAAGTACTGACATGTAAAGGTCACCTGTCTATGTAGATAACTATCCATATCCATATCCATCGTATGTATGAACAAGAGAAAAAGTATGTATAGCCAATCCAGAGAATTAGTGAGTTACAGACAACCCTTAGCTGTTCCTGTATGTTATATATTTTAATCAAACTGTATCCTTGGTGTTTCTGGGGTGTATGCCCAGCCGACTATACTGTAGGTCGGTTATACACACGTGCTTTGCTTACTAAGCGGTTACATCATGGGTTTTCGTTTCCACTGTACAATCTCGATTTTTTATTTCACTTTTCGGCTGACACATGTCGGTCACGTATCTTTTTCTCTTTAAAAAAATGAAACAAATAAAATATAAACGTATACAACAAGAAGATACTTGGAGTATTTGTCTTTGTAGGGTTGATAAATCTTGGAAGTGGATATTGACCGTCACTAAGAAAAACTGTCTAAAGATGGCTGGCTTTATTATGTGAAAGCACAATTCAAACAAATACGCACGAGGTCCCTAAGTCTGTAGTTACTTAGAAGGAACGTCAAGAGAATCGGACATAGGAAACAAACTGGGACAAAGCAACATAGGATAGGATGGGGAGATTGTAATATGCGCGTGAAGTTTGTATGGCATAGCGGCGAAGCCTACCTTTCTGTCTTGTAATGCAGCTAATCATAATTCAAGAGATGGAAGGAGGAGTACTTTTTCATGGCATTATGAATCGAGATTGGAGCTAAAGAATTGAGTAACTCTTTGTATGTATGAACGGGGATTATATCCCAAATGCATTGTGACACTAACTTCACGCAAGCATCACGCCAATGAGATTATACAAGTTGTTACAAACAAACAAATGTGAAATACTTGTAAACTAACAAAAGAAAAATCATCATCAAGCATAGGGACAATTTATTACCAAAAGTACTTAAACAAATTTTTAATAACCGAGTCATAAGCCAAATACGGGCAAGAGACTTTTCCCACTAATACCAAAATATTTTATTATCCGGATAGAACCCAGTGGGCAATGCAATTAGCCTAAGTGTAATTAGAGTAAAATACTCAAAATGGCTGCTGCATTCCCTCCATTAAACACAAATCGGTCAAACTACGCGGCAGACAAAAATTGAAAACAGAATCCAGTTGAAAATGGTCAAACAGCCATCAAAACGGTTACGAGTCTTACAACTACAGTGGTAAAAAAACAAACTAGTCAAAATTGTTTACTCTTTGTAAAGGCGGTAAGTAAACTTTGTCGGTTAGGATGTAACCGTCTGTTGAATTCAGATGTACACGTGTCATTTATTAAAATATAATCGTTGTAGATTTTCATCCAGCTCCAGATATTTCCTTATATAAAGATAGTATCTTACCTTAGAACTCAAATTAAGAGTCTTAGAAAAAGAGCAGAGAAGAAAATTTCTCAGATCAGAAATCAATTCTCTTCTCTCTTTTTGATCATAATCTATGGATTCTTCGATCAGATTTCGAGCTCTTTTCTTCCTTCTTCTAATTTCAGGTTCGTTCAATTTCTCTTCCTGATAATCTCATTTTGTTGATTAATTAATCAGAAATCCGTTTGAAGTTGTTTATGGTTACTTTGATTTCACTCTTTTTCTTTCGAGTTAATTCAGAACTCTTTAACATTTCTGTTTAGTGTTAGTAATGTATGTAATTTGTTTCTTATGAATCCTGAATTTTGAACTCTCTGTTATTAACGATTTAAATATTATCTGAGCTGATTTTTGCTTTTTCTAGATTAATACTTTTTACGAGTAAAGTTTAAGTAATTGGATTCTTATTTAACAATTGAGAATCAGGAAATATAAAATTTTCTGATAGAAACTGATTTTGATTTTTGTTTTCTCAGGATTTGTGATTGAAATACAGAGTTTAGGAGTAGGAATAAACTACGGCCAGATCGCAAATAATCTCCCATCTCCACAACGAGTTGCCGTACTACTTCAGTCCCTGAAAATAAACAAAGTAAAACTCTACGACGCCGATCCAAACGTTCTTCGTGCTTTCGCTAATACAAACGTGGAATTCATTGTAGGATTAGGTAATGAACACATCGAAGACATGACTGATCCTATCAAAGCTGAAGCATGGGTTAAACAGTACGTTCAACCATTTCTACCTCAAACTAAAATCACCTGTATTACCGTTGGAAACGAAGTTTTCGGTAGTAATTTGGCTAATGCACAGCCTGAAATCATGAGGGATCTTTTACCAGCAATGCAAACAGTTTACAAGGCATTGGTTTCATTAGGATTGAGTTCACAAGTCAATGTCACTACTGCACATTCTCTTACAATTTTAGCCAACTCTTACCCACCTTCATCTGGTGTTTTCCGTGAAGAATTCGCTTCTTATATTCAACCTATTCTTGATTTTCATGCTCAAGTCAATTCGCCTTTTCTTATTAACGCGTACCCATTTTTCGCTTACAAAGATAACCCGAATGAAGTTTCATTAGATTATGTTCTTTTTAAGCCTAATCAAGGAATGGTTGATCCGGTTACAAATTTGCATTACGATAATATGTTGTATGCTCAAATTGATGCTGTTTATTTCGCGATGAAAGCAATGGGTCATTCAGATGTAGATATTAAGATATCCGAAACTGGTTGGCCTTCTAAAGGTGATACTAATGAAGTTGGAGCTAACCCAGAGAATGCAGGAGTTTATCATAGAAATTTAATTAGTAGAGTTCAACAAGATCAAGGTACTCCAATGAAACCAACCGTTCCAATCGATATCTTCGTTTTCGCGTTGTTTAACGAGAATATGAAACCCGGACCTGTTTCGGAGAGAAACTACGGGTTGTTCTATCCCGACGGTAGGCCGGTTTACAGTCTAGGGGTACAACAACCGGGTTATCTTCCAGAGCTTGTTTATTCTTCAGCTTCTAAAGTTCAGGTAAGAAACAGAACGTTTGTGCACTTTTTTTTTTCTTTTTTATTAACTCTTAAATTTATAAAAAATTTAAGTCTAAACCATTTTTATTCTCTTGTTGCATGATTTCAGGTTATGTCAATCTTAGGTTATCTGATCTTCATCATGGGAGTTGTAATCCATGTTTGAGCAGTACTCCTATCTGCTCAACGAAAAGTGCTTTATGGACAATTCTTTTGCGGGTAGCGCCTGATGGTCGAGCATTCGTTAACGTGTTGGGTTAATCACGCACTCGTTCATTTGCGTGTCGGAAATTTCAATCCCCAGTTGCATCCATCGCATATCCACAAAAGAGCTGTCCATAAAGCACGGTTGATGTTCAAAATGGGAAACCTAATGAGAGAGTGATTAAAGGAGCGGCTAAACCCATGGAGAGAGTGTGAACAAATTTTTCCTGCCCATGCTGTTTGAAGCTCTCACAAGTAAGTCATTTCATAAGTGTCCATTAACTACTTTTTGTGGTGTTTTTTGATGAATCGGTAAAAATTAGGATGATTACGAGTTTCGTATTCAGGTTGTACATACCAGTATCCAGTGTAGTATTGCTTTTTACAAAATCTAATGATAGATTTTAGTCATCTTTATCTCTGCACCACCATATTCAATCATGCAATTGCAGAAGTGATGAAAATGAACAAAAAAAATATTCGTCTTGGTCTAAAGCCAAAAGTTTATATCTTTTTTCTAGATAAATTCCTCCTCCTTTCGGTTACATCTTTTACATAAATGGACAACAACCCAATGTCATACATTTTTTGTTTTCTTCTAAAGAAAATGAAGGGTATCAATATCATCTTTTTACACAGAATGTGATATTTATTTAGCCTCATCAGAGCTTACACATTTTGGATGTAACCCCTATCTCCATAGAAGGGGATGTTCTACAAATGTCCAATTCAGTTGAATATCAACATGCATATGGGTCCAAACTTGGTGAGGCCGATATTGGTCCAGGGTCCTTTTCTGCCTTTTCTTGAATAAGCCATTTGAGCCAAATTAAGAATCTTGAGCCATACCCCATATTGGAGGAGGATTCATCAAAGGCCACATAAACAATTTTTACTGACAACGATTTCTTTACCTTATGTAAAGTAGGAGCTCGGTTTATCGTTTACGAATCTTTTGAAGTGATTATTAACCTACCAAACTTCAAGAGAAAGCGAGAGAGATGATATGAGCAGCAAGAACCATTATTATATTATAGCCATAATTTTCAACCATTGTGGATTGGATGGAGAAAGAATGGATGATAATTAATGATAATGTCCCCTTTCTTTCATTACTCTATTGCAGTATAGAACTAAGTAGGGCATTAAAGAAATTATGAAGCTTATAAAACTATTAATAACTGTATGTATGTACATAGGTAAATGAAAAAGAGTCATTATATGCCCGAAGGTTGACCCATTTGGGTGGGCAACGAGCTTCCATGAGACATTACACTGCACACAACAGGAAATATTAGCTAGCTTCACATGTCAGATGTGACCATCTCAATGTATTATTTTCTTGTCTACTGGCTTGTAAGAGTGTGCCCTGCACACGCTCTGATTATTCATTAGAATGTGCACAGTATCGGACGCGGAAAAATTATTGGCAAAGTTAATTACTCTGCATCATACTAGACTAGATAATTCAAATAGGTCAATTGTTGGTAATCCCAAATATTTTTTCGTATTAATTTTACTTTTTTTTCTTGTTTTGGTAAATTTAAATTTATAATTCAAGGAAGTGATTTCTTTTTTCTTGTTTGAAACTTGGTGCAGGAAATGAAAAGGGTAGAGGGAACCCGTACTGATGTCATAATTCTGAATATGCAAGTACCATGGGAGATCCAGTTTTGGTTGCGTGCATCTTGGATCAGAGGAAAAGAATTTGAACATGAAAGAAATTAATTCAAAAAAATTCCAGTACATTAATTCAGATTCCAACATTATTTTTTATTTATTTTTCGATTCAATCAACTAGGAATAGGAATAAACAATAAAGCTTCATATAGGTATTCTTCAAAACTGTAGGGGTGTAATATTTTTTTTTTTTAATTTATTTTTTGAAGCAAAATTAGAAACCATTTTTTGTAGCGTATTATAACGAATTCGGCTTTTTGTTTGTGATCGATAATGTAAAACTGTGATCGACTTATGGAATGGTTGTATACATAATGGTTGTAGTCGTATATATTGATGAAAATTTGTATGTGTTAGGCAAGTAAGTTCATACCGGTACGCGTTAATTGGACTTGTAACAAACGCCTTTTCCAGGTTGTCGTAGCAAAATTGTAAAGCATTTTATCTGTTCGGTCGAAAAAGACTCGCACATAGTAGTAACTGAAAGGGATTAAGTTCAGATTCCCAATTACAAAACAGTTCCAGTCTAAGCTTCAAGCCAAAATACAATATCATTATTGGCCTGAGGAAGTTCAACTGGATGGTTGCCGTCTTGGAAGAGCTAATATTAAAAATAGGAAGCGGCAAGAAGAAGAAAATCTCAGTTTTTAGAAACAAACAATAAATAAAAACACAACTTTAACTGGAATTTTGTGGAAGCATACATGATACATACACAAACTTCAAAATTAGTTGGCATGTAAATGCAACTGCCCTATTTATCTATACCTGACTCCGCTTTGGTTATCATAAATCATGATATTAATATCTCGATGAAGATAGAAGTTACAAGCGATCATCCACTGACTGTTTACTTTTTTTCTTCTTTTTTTGGAATTTATACTTGTGATGAATTATGATATTGAAGACTGATTTTGCGTATAAATACAGAATAGCGTGAATCATGTTTGATACAGAAGTTTGCACTTAAAAATTGTAGTATTAGGTGATGGAACAGGACAGTAGACAACCATACAAAACACCATAATATCAAGAGCAGTTGATATCACATACAACATCTATCTAGGGCAGATATTATTCACCATTTTTTGGTTGCTTGTGTAGTGTAGAGTCTCAATCTCAATATATGAAAACAAAACGTGTGATGCGTGTGTTGGTTCTGTAACAATAGAAAAACGCTAAATAGAAGAAAACTGTTAACGTTAGAGAAATCAATACACTCTGATGTTGATACACACACAAGGACAGAGCCACATGCTCATCAAATTATCCTTACACAATAGTACTCGGGTACTCTCAATAATGAAAGATGCTATACCCCAACAGAGAAGATGTGTCCGGATAGAACTGTCCGTTATGATTTGAATTAGCATAATACAAATCACCCTCTAGAACTTAACACCAAGATAGGAAGGGAAATAAACAAGCAATGTTGCGCAAAACAAAGCAAGAAGAGACTAGGGATAAAAGTCTGTTCTGAAGTAAGTTGAAATGAAGAAAAATATTTTTCTTTTATAGCCAAAACTTGAGAAGAGAATTAATTCCTATTTATTACAATTAATTCCATGTATTAATCACGGTAATTAAGTGTGAAATTTAATTTGAAATGGTAATAAAACGGTTAGAAAATATTCTCTCATTAAAACTCCTTAATTCTAACAGACGCCCCCACATTTAAAACAGAATTTAAGAAAATAATTTCAAAAACGTAAGTCTTGGTTGGACCGCAGCCTTAGCTACGTCCGCACCCGCAAGCATACTTAATCCCGCAGCACTAAAGGTATGTGTGCACCAACTAGCCCATTGCCTTAGTTCCTCCCAACCACAAAAACTTCGAAACCCTAAGGGCCCTCTCTTAGTTGCATTGCTCGTGGTAATAAAGGGAGAACTCATCTCTAGTCTCTCCAATGTGGGACTAAAGGTTTTTCATTTACAAATAGTGAAAAATGAGCTAGTCTCCCTCAGTGACATCTAGGTCTTAAGGTCCACTCCCATCAAGACTAAAATTAATTTTTCTCATTTTTCTCCAACATTGTATTTGTTTTTCTTGTTCTTTTTTTACTGTTAAATAAGACTCGACTGGTAAGAAGTTTCGAATTTGATCGAATCATCAATCGAATCACTGTTCGCGACCCAGAATTCTGTTTTATCATCAATCCAATGAACGTTCCAATGACTTTACCTTCTACCTTCAATTCCTCGTCTTGCTGCATAATGCACATAGTTGTAAAAGAAAGAGACCAAGTTCAATGTTCAAACCATAAAAGTCCCAATCTAATATTCATGGCAAAAAAAAAAATTATTATTATTGGCATGAGGAACTTCAACTAGCCGGATGGTTGCCATGATACTGATAGCTATGTAACGTAGCAAAGTTACTTGTTCTATCAGGAATTTAGGACATCAATAACATCTGCATGAAAATAGAAGATGCAAGGGATCATCCTTTGTGTGACTTTGTCTAATTTCTTCTTTTTACTTTTTGGAATTTTATACTTATCTTAGATTATGATATTCAAGACTATTTGATACAAAAGTTTGATTGCACTTAAAAGTTGAAGGATTAGCCAACGCAATAGGACATTCGACAACCATACAAAACACCATAATATCAAGAGTAGCTGAACATCACATACAACATCTATCTAAGGCAGATATTATTCACCAATTTGTAGCTCCTTGCTCGTGTAGCGTGTAGCGTTTCGATCTCAAACAAAACGTGCGTTAGTCCATAATATAGTAGTATAATCTAGGTGTCGACGAATTTTAAACTCAAATCATCAATATCACCAGTACCCAGCAGCGACTTTACGGTACTACAAAGGCGTCCTGGTGTATTATGTATTTCTTTTTTTCAATTAGCTGTATATTTTTGGATGCCAACAAGCAAATCCGATTCATTCTGATGACAGTTCGTCCGTCCATGTCCGGAGCACTCGGGAGTTGGAATCTGTGTATAAAATAAAGTAAGCGAACCGAATAAATCGATTAGAATTGCAGGGAATATGTTGGTACTACAATCTAATAATTGAGAAAACAGCCCAAGGTATGGTGGTTACTATGTTTAAATATGCTTGGTGTCTAGAAAACAGATGGAGAAACAAGATTTTATCATAGGAATATGATTTTTACAGACGTTCATTTAAAGTTTCATCATGCTTGATGCTTCAAAGTGAGGGATTTGACACCACCACCAATTCTTGTAGTACTAGTAAGAAAATGATAAGGTTAAAAATGACTAAGAAAATGCAAGTTAGTGGTAGGGGCAACCACTTGTTCATGAATTTCGACAACAATGATGAAAAATAGCTTAAAGATGTTATTCCATAAAGCTTAGAATATCACTACTTAGTAGAAGAATCACTGTAAAAGTTTAAATTAGATTAGCATGTTTTTTAAAAGTTCAAAATCAGAGAGTAGAAAATAATAAAAACTTGTAGTTAGAGTACACTAGAAGAGACTGTTCTGCTATATCTTACAAAGAGATATGGGCTGACTAAATCTGTTTAAGCAGCCATTAATGCCTTCAATATCCTGGAAATTTTACATAGAAAAATTTGAAGAGAAATATGAATTTCTAGAGACTCACATTTTCCAACATAGCTTTACAGTATCTTTTAGGAATTTTGTCTGATGTCTCATCCAATTTGCTACAGAAAAAGAAAAAAAAAAATTATGTTACACAGTAGGCCTTGCTGGGGTTTTTCTATCTCTATGCCTGGGCTGAGAATAAAATACAAGCCCATACATTTCGGCACGACATCATGAATGTACTTGTGTTTTAAACGTAACTAGTCAATCAATCTCTTCTTCTATCGATCTCTTTGAATCTTCGATCCCATTCTTTGGCATCATAGTCTTGTCCATTTAAGTCCTTCTCTGTGCTGTACACAATCCGATCCCTTCCAATGACAGTTTGCTTGGCCATGTCTCGAGCACTCAAAAGCTGGGATTTTAATTTACATAAGAGAGTATAAGCAAAACAAATAAGATAATGTGGCGATAAATAATGCAGAAAACATTAGTAAAAGCTAACAATTAATAAAGCAGAATATAGGTGTATGTTTATATATATGCTTTGTGTCGTGTCAGAAAACAATTGAAAACAAGATTTGATGGCAAGGAATCCAATTTTTACAGGATCACTCAATCAGATTCCATCCATCTAAAGTTACATCGTGCTGATGTTGTGGATTTGACACCATCATCAATTATTGTCATAGTAATTAACAGTTTCTTTTAATAAGGTTTGAAAGGACTGTCGAACATACGAGTTAGTGGTAGTGGTTATCACTTGTTCATGATATAATTAAACAACAATGATGAAAATAGTTTAAAGATGTCATTCCAATGTACATCAAAAGCTTAATATATATCACTACTTGGTAGAATCATGGGAAGTGTAAGATTAACCTGTTTTTTCGGAGTGAAAACAATGTAAAGAGTAGAATATAAGCCTAGTTTGAGAGATTACTAAACTAAACTATTCTACGGGACGGAAAATGCACTGATTATATCTGTTCAAGTATAAATACCTTCCGTCTTAGTGACACATCTGGAGAATCAAGTAACGTAGCTCGTTGTTCTCTAGCCAGATTTCTTTTATCGATTTCAGCATTTTTCCTGCGAAGGATGAACCACCGAACCAGAGGAATAGCAAAAAAAGTGCCAGCATAAACCTGCAGTCACATTCCAGGCTTATTCAGTTTGAAACAAAAATAACATCAATCTTAGCAAAAGGAAGTAACGAAGTACTCAAAACAAAACAGATTACAATAAACTCCTAGTCCGTTCCGTATAACACCATCTTGTGTTGATTATAAGTTTCATTTGATTACATCAGAGTACCAAATTAGAACTTGCAGTTCTGGCCCCAGCATATTCTGCACATAATAGCTCCCTAAATCCTAAAGACATCTGCCATCATGGCATCACCAACTCTTCTCCCTCTCGCTATTTTTCCTTTTGTGAAAAACATATGCACATTACTGGAGATAAGTATAAGAAAGATAAAAGAAAAAAAACGTACCTGAAGCAAAGGAAATATACCGGAGACAAATGATACAATCTCACTGGATTTGGATGCAACAGTAGCATCCCTTCAAATAAGTTGAAAGAGAAAAAAATTAGAGGCAACAAATAATTAAAACCAGACACTAGAATTTGGTTCAAATAAGAATTTAGATATTAAATAATGAACTTACTTTAATAAAGTTCCTAGAACAATAACCCCAAAAAGATTCAGTGCTCCCAAACCTATAGCCAATGCCTTCTGTGTGCCCCCGGAATTACTGCAAAATGACCAAGTACAATATTAGGATACATGATATACAACAACCCTTGCTGTATTCGTTCCTGATTTACTGCGAAGTAACCAAGTACAATATTAAGATACACAATATGAAGATAAGTTTGAAAGTCCATTTACAAATTAATGAAAAATGGTGAAAGGAAATAGACCTGAATGGCCAGTTCTTCTCTTTGAAGACTTTCTGAACTCCTCCAACAAACTCAGTCCAACTTTTGCCGACATTTTCCTTTCTTTTACTCCTTCCGGAAGAGGCAGTTTTCTGCAGAGTTGGAAACCGATACAGGATACTACCCTGCAGAACAATAATTGAACTTACATCCTTGTTGCTTATGAAATGCAGTGCTTTGACATGCACATAAAAACTCCAAGCTCTTAATTATGATTTGATCACATCAGCTTATAAATATTAGAATGTCATACAGACCAAAAGATGATGACTTTGGGTTTGCCAAAGACCCAAACATGAAGTTACAGATGAAAAAACTTTTTGTTTTTATTTCAAACAATTGAAACAACAATAACTCACCTCTTCATCTACTTCTGGATAACCATCAAATTTCAGCAGTACAGGTAGAATGTATGATTCATCGTTCTGTAACAACCAAAAATGCTCCTTTCAATATCAAATACTTAAAGAAGAGAATTTAGCATGCTCGGAGAATGGTTTCAAGAAATAGGTATTTCTTAAATTGCAACAAAATAAAAGCTTAACTTGCATACAGCATACAGGTTACAATCATGATTAAACTTCCTATGTGACAGTAAAGCCTATTTTACTTCTATTTTATGTTATCCTGACAAATACCAAAATACTCATAATAATAAAAAAATACCTTGACCGGATAATAAAACAATACAGATACATTTGAAGGAAAAACCAACAAGCTTACAAAATGATAAAATGTAAAATAGCTAAGACTGCTCTATACCTCAGATTTTTCCAGTGGTGGTACATCAAGATATGGAGCAAGCTCTTCTGCCGTGACCACACCCCCATTTGAAGCTATGTATTGTCCAATCTACAATGTTGAAGAAGAAAAGGTTCATTTGCTACATAGTTGAACCAGTAAATGTGAATACGTGGAAAATTACAGATGCTCCTTTTCAAGCAAATTAAGACAAGGTGCTAACAGAAAGCCAATTCCACTAAACGGGAACACTGAAAAATACTTGACTGGTTCTCTACACAGAGTTATACTCTAAGGCACCAAGCTCAAGAAATGCGCAGACGAAAGAAAAACTAATTTCCTAATTTAGATATCTAAGATCTGTCGAACATAAACTAGCGCATAAGTTAAAAGTCAATCTGTTGAGAACAACTCTTTAATAACTAATAGAATAATCTACGTTAGTTTTCTAGAATGATTGAAGGTTCCAGTAGGATGTCTCCATGAATATCTTTCCATCATATATATACGGACACAGACGCCACTTCAAAACCATGTAAACTACAGTAATTAGTTGAAAACTGAAGTCAGTGCTGAAGCATTACCAACTTCCACCTCTGCTCTTCAAGTCCTTGATTTGGATCCCCATCACCAAATACAAATGAAAATATCTACACCAAAATGTCACTCGAATTAGAACATTAAATCTCAAAATCAGAAGACAACCAGGAAAAGAAAGAGCAACTTTTGGGCATTACAGATTCAACGAAGTTCATTCCATCATTATCTGTTCTTGGTTGTCGTCTCCTGTAGTAGTATGGATCCCAATACCTACAAGATAAGCTTTAATGAGTATAAAATGGTTTAAGGAAACCTCTTTCCCAGACAAAGCAAGCTAAAACTAGTAGATATGGGAGTATAGAGAACACAAATAGTTTTTGTTAAAGATTAAGATGAGAAATAAACTTTGTGCAATCTGCATAGTGTTTTCCCAGTTTCTAGGTTGTAAATTGTAGCAACAAATAGAACCACAACTACAGAATACAACTAGCCGTAGAAGAATGATTTAATTGATATGCTACAATGAAATTATTTCTAATAGATATGAGTGCATTCTATTCAGAAAATTATGATTCTCTAGCCCTGATGTTCTACAATAATTTGTCATTGGCATAGTGCTTTGTATAGCTCCTCCGTAAAGTGTTTTATCCTTAAACTACTATTTGCAAACTAGGGTTGGGAAAGAGGTTCATCTAAAAATTATTACCAGAATAAATCAGATGGCCGGAAGAAAGAACCGAAGCCTGTATTGAATGATTTATTCTGACGTCTTCCGCGATTATCTTCATCACTGCGATCAAGGAATGATAAAAGACAATGAGAATAGCCAATTACTAAGGATGGAAGACTCGACCTAATGACAGGTAAGGGAACGAGGATAAGTACCTTCTGCTTGATAGAAGAACAATGATGGAGGTATAAACAATAACAATTGAAGCAATAAGAGCCGTCCCAAATGTAACCCTTACTACATATTCAGCTGCAGACTGTAAATGTAGATTAGTAAATATTCCATTATTTGGTCAAACCTAAGAGCAAACCTTGAGTTTTATAATATAGTAAACTTTAAATGTGTAAAAGTGAGTAATATTACCTTCCCCTTTTCAAGCCAAGGTTCAACTTTCAACCTAAAAGATTTCGCTACAAGCTTTGTGCGATAATCCCTTGGAAAAACATAAAGAACGTCCCCTTCATCTGATACCTGTCAAAACCATCTTGAAGAAGATTGCCCTTACAAAATCAAAAACTTCAAAGAGCCACACAGCATATAGAAGGACATAAATCTAAGGTATATTGCATCATCTAATGATGAAGACACTAACAGGTTTAAACATATGAGAATGGGAGAACAAAATATTCACAACAAAAAACAACATTTTCCAAGCAAACGCATGGCGGAAAACACGAACATTTTCTCAAGCAAATCTTAATTTATTCAAAAGTCAAGTTTCTTACAACTACCAGACAGTTTGAAAGGGCCTATAAGTAACATTAGCTCTTTACGAATATCAGCTGAGGAGCCTAGGAGGCCCCTCTTGTGGTGACTAAAAGGGATTCCTGTCAGCCATTAGAAAAGTGTCCCCTAAGGAAGAAGTAAGAGACTACAAATTGCTTCCAATTTCACTGATTCTCAATTAGAATTAGGTGAGAACTTACATCGGCACCCACTGTGGCAGCATTGCTAGCGAATCATGATATCTTAGAGAATATTTATCTAGCAACCAGCAAACACAGTTTAATGCTCTAGTAATAAAAAGCTATCAACAACTATCATTTCTAAAATCAAACTACCACTTTAATGTATGCAATCCCAGTTAACAAACGTAAGTTACAATTCAATCATCTAGCACCGAGCATATGTAGTTTAATACTCGAGCAGCCTAGACAATTGCATTTCTAAAACCATTCAAACTGTTACAGACTTACAGTGAAACAACTTGAGCACCATTCTATTATCCAATTTTATTCCGTAAGCAGCCAGCAAACATAGTTTAAAGCTGGAGATATTATATTTTTCTGCCAATTATATCTCTTGAATAAAACTACAACTTTCATGGATGCAATTCCAGTTATGAAAACCCAAATACAATTCAAACACAGCTATGTCTAGTTCCACTATTCTTTTATGCAATTCTAGTTCAGAATCCTAATTTCATAAGCAATTACATTTCATAAATCGTAGAAAAACTCTGAAGAATCAAAGGATTTGGTTAAACTTACCTCTAAGAATCCATTAGTATCAGAAGCAAGTGCTTGTAATGCCTTTTCAGCTTCATCTAACTTCAAACCAGATTTACCAGATACATCACCAACAGTAACTCTACCTCCAAATGAATCAACAGCATC